>VYZT01050676.1:39104-115906 GCA_013400735.1 Pomatostomus ruficeps | reverse complement strand
ACCCCCCAAAAATGCATTCCCCATGGTACTATGTCATCCTGTCTGTACCAGGTATGAAATCACTTCGGCTTTGCTCTTTGCTATAAAGAAATGTATCTAGCTGCTGGGAGACTTCCCCTCCACCCCCCAAATATAGATACACCTTAATGTGAGGCAGGTAAGACGTAGTTTGGGGCTATATTCCTGTCTTTGAGGGAAGTGTATTATTGCTTTTCATGGGAGCTAGATCCATTTTGTGCCTTAAGGAGTAAATCTCTTCAAAGGCATCCTTATGCGTCTTTAAGATAAAGAGTGGGCTTGGTAAATCAGATTCAGTAGTGCCTCTTGGAAGACCTAAACAATGTTGGAAAAAGCATTTTTTCCATACCAGGGTACCTTAAGCCCAAAAGAAGTCCACTGAAGAAACCACCTCTTTCCTCTGACATTCTACCTCAGCTGAGATCTCCAGAGTCCAGGTTCCCTGAAATATAAAAGCAAGGAAATGTCTGGCAATCTATTTTATACAGGGAAGTCTGTGTGTCTTTTCTAGTTGGACGTAGCCAGTCTAATACCCAGGGCACACTTGTTTAAAAGGGCTTTTGAAGTTAAATGAAGGAGTTGCTTGTCCACTGGGGGAGACAAAGGTGAAGGAAAAAGGTGTTTCCTTTATGCAAAGTATATCAAATGTGTGTTCTCTTGTTAAGCTGTTTACTTTCTGGTATAAAGAAGTGTTTAAATGTTACATTTTCCTTGGAAGAATGGAACTACTAACTCAAACTTCACCAGAGATGACATTTTGGAGTGTGATGACCTCTTTGGTTATGACTGCCAAGACAGGTGTGTTGAGGGCAACAAAGTTTCTTTAGTAAGCTCTTTCACTCTCTATGTTGTCTGAGCTTATGCAGATAATAAATAAAAAACAAAAGGTATGTTAAATAAGATGTAAAAAGTTTAGAGTAATGCTCTATTCTTATTGGTGAGAGGTTCTAAGTAAATTTTTTCACTTTAGCTGAAAAAAAGGATCTGAGTGAAACATGTGACAGTAATTGAAGCAATGAATATTACCATGATTCACCATTTGTTTTATGGTTTCTGTGTACTGTTTTCCCGGTAATCCTACATCAGCCAAAGCAGAATACTCTCAGACAGGATATTTTTTTAAAGACAAGCATTACATCAGAAGGACTCTTCTGGAGAGAACGGGGAGAAAGAAACATGATATCAAGTTATGAAGGCACTGAGAGGTCTTTAGGGAAAATCAACAGTGTGCTGAAACGGAGACACACATGACTCACTTGGTTTCTGCATAATGACTTTTCCTCATCTTTCACTCTGTTCGAATGTAAAAATAACAAGTTTTGAAAGGCAAACGTGAAAAATAGCACATTGGTCCTGTTTAGTAGTTTACAGTCACAGATAAAGCAAGGTGCCAATAAGTAAATAGCAGAGAGTAGGAGAATACAGAATAGAAGCTATGTATGTGCATGAAAACCTATTTACAGTAAGCAAGGTGTGCAGCCTAAACCTTGCCTTACACAGGAGGAAATTCTTTAACTTATGTATGCAAATATCCTTGATTTGTTACCTTAATATGTAAGTGTACCTTGCACGTGCGGAAGGAGAAGACATTTAGGATATATGGAATATAATGTACTCATAAACAGTCCTATTAGGGACTTTGGAAAATCTAATACTGAAGTAAAAATACAAAGTGGAGCAGCAGTAGAGGATCTGTGAGTATGAAGGACTGTTACAGAGGCAGGCATTATTTGCCTGTGATTACTGTGCTCTAACCCAAATATCAGATTTGCCCTGCTTTTCTGGATAGCATGTTCTTGAATAGAATGGATGGAGAATAACACACTGACAATAAAATAATTCAGTCTTTTGTTCCCTGTAAGTGTAGGTAATTTTGTAAGTTAATGTCACAGACTGAGATTCAAAAGTTTGGGTGATTTGACTTCTGTCTATCCGTTGTCACGTACTTGAAATTGGTTTTATTTTCAAGAGTGCCAAGTGCAGAGATGAATGTTTTTATTTTCATGATTTGCAATGCATGATGAATTTAGAAACTCCAGCCAATATTCATCTCATTTTGCTGCAAGAACCATTTTCATGTTAAAATGGTACTCCAGTTCATGCTATTTTTCATTATAAGTTCTTTGAATCCTAAGAGTTGCAGTGCAAAATAATTACAGTAATTTGAGGAGTCTTAGTATGTGAAACAATGGCCTTCTCAATTGCCTCATAGTGGCTGGGAAAATGAAATGATTAATATATCTACTTGAAAAACATTTTATAGAATGTGTCTGACCATGAAAGAAAAAGTAGGAAACGAACCTCACTTCTTTAGACAATAATGACTGTTTTTTCTCTTCAGTGAGAAGTAACTCAGTTTGTAGTCCGTTACAAGGTGGCAGATGTAAAAACGTAGAACAAAGGCAAGATCCCTGTCCCAGAGACTTTATAATATGTGCACAAACAGGCAGCAGGTGGGTGCAGCAGATGTGTCAAACCAGAACAATGAGAGGAGAGAGGTCAGTAGAGCAGGATCAGAGCTGACTCTGGGTTGTTCAGGTTTAGAGGGTATTGTGCTGAATGGCTGCCTGGGAAGTCTTGGAAGAGTATAAAGGTTTGCTCTGGAGAATCCTAATTTACTGGTAACTTATGCTGCAAAAACATTATTAGCAAGTGTGCAGTCATATCTTATTATCATCTGTCATACAAAGTTTGTGTTTCTGAATTAATATACAAAATCTGGTCAATACATAAAGGGATTAAAGAATATCTCATCTTGTTTAGTTCTTCTGTTATTGTGGCCAAAATATATGGTTAATTACTTATTACTATAGACTGTCTTTTTATGCTGAAATTCTTTGACTCTTTCTCAGAAGTTTCATCCTCTTTTCTGTCTTGTCACACTTCCTCCTTTCTCTTGCCATTAGACCTTCCCATTCCTCGCTGAAATGAACTCAGTTTTCCTGTAAGCAGTGGCCATACCTTACATTTTTATTCAGTTATTAGAATATTCACAAAATTTATTTTCACTTATAGCTAGAAAGTTGCCTTTTCCATCTATTCAGTATTTGTAACTCACCTTTAATAGCACATAAACATATGCTTTCTAAAACAGCTACACAACTTGGTGATAATGCCTTTCAGTACTAACAGGACCTTTCAGCTTTGGATTTTTCTGCTAAGATACTAAAAATAAATATGTGAAAAGCAAGCTGTAAGAGGCAAAAAAGGGGAAATATTCTGATACTGCCTCAGAGTTGGCTTTGTGTTTTTTAAAGCTGCAATGAGTTTACAGTCTTTTTTCCATGTCATATAATCAGTATCACCACTCGACACAGTTAAAGCTGCCTATTGCAAGATATTCAGCAATAAAGTCTCAGAATTATGGCTTGTTGGAAGTCGAGGGAGATTATTCAGGGGAAGCATCATTCCACATTTACTTTGTTTTTATGCTTTTTCTGTTGTTGGCTACAATTGTAGGGGGGATAAGACTAAATGAACTTCTGTTCTGACCCACTGATGCTGTTATATTCTTACTCAGTGTACACTGATGGGAGCAGAAGTATATTTTGCAGTTCTGTGGGAATAGAGAGATGAAAACTTTCCTGTACTATTTAAATTTGACAGTATTAGGGTTACTGTGTCACTTCACTAAACAGTAACTTCTTTTGCCAAATCTAATTACTAATTAATAAATATAATTATTAAATGAGAAAACAATGGAAATTAAAGGTCTTTGAGCCTTAGAGAGAGGCTTTGAACCCAAGGGATCTGGTGTTAGGGGTGAGCTCTGCAGTATATTTAGGGAGTCCTTATTATTCCAAGCCTCAGTTTCTTGTCTGTAAAATGTGCATAATATTATTTCCTTCCTCGCTTCCTTTGTTTATTGAAAACTCAGATATACAGTGAATTTTATTAGCTGTGACTTCACATGGAGCCTGGAAGCTCATATTTCATTATAACTGCTTATGTTAAAGCAAAGTACTTCACCTTTTATTTGGGGCACACAATGTAATCTATGGAAAGTTAAGGAGTCTAAGGGCATGTTTTAAAGTATTTTTACAAATATCGAACCATATGCTATAATTCTAATACTAAGTATTGTTTTTTTCCTGGGAGAAATTCCATGTGTTCAGGTCAGCTCAATGGGAATTTTATGTGAATAAAGACTTCAGCACTAAGTCCAAGGGGACGTTTCCCAAGAAAGAAGTTACTGGTGTAATCACAGGTTGCAGGATTAGGACCTTCAGGTAAAAGTAGTCAGACATTGTAGTTGAAATGGAGCAATAGTTTTAATTTTGTATTTCTGCAGTTTGACTAGTGATTCTAAACTTTAAAGTTTCCTCAATCTAAGCTTTTGGTGATGTTTATTAAACATATGCTAACAGCCACTGCACAATCTCTTCTGTTTGGCCAGATTCAAATGCTCAGAGATACCAAGCAATAAAGTGTGAATAACTGCTTTTTTCAAGTCTAACAGCAGTAAGAAAGAAATAAAAAGCTGGTAAATCTCTTTAAGCTCTCATTTACACACACTTTTAGACTGTGTGGGAGAGGCTTTTGTATTCTCCCTTTGCTTACCTGTGTACATTTATATTGGCATTTAGAAAACTGAATTCCCACTGAACCCAGTGCCAGGACTTTAAATGTATTTGCAGTTTTGCACACAATTGAATATATTGGTATCTGACATGACATTAAATTGCTTTTAGTGAGAGTAACAGCTGAAGCAGATTGCTACCATGTTGTGATTACTGAGACTTTTTAGTTTTTATTTTATAATAGTCAAAACTTACAGAGTGTGCCAGGGTCTGTACCAGCCCCTTGTCCATAAAATAAGACAGAAATCATATTATTCCTTTAGGGATTTTTTTAGGGTTTCATTATATATTCCTATCACCTTTATTCTGTGTGGGTGCATTTTATAATGTGTTTTCAGAGGTACATGATATTTGTATTCCAGTCAGTACCTACAGCACACTCAGCTGCTCTGTTGCAGCTAGGGATACTGCAGAAGAATTATTGGGGCACTGGGCTGTTGGAAAACCTGGCTGGGGATGTGACAGGAGAAAAAGCTGCAGTCAAGGGATTTTTGGTTCTGAGGTATTGTTGGAGGGAGCAGTGAACAGGGTCTTAGGAGAGCTGGACTTCTGATATGCAAAATAAATAAGAAAAGCAACTGGGAAAATGAAAATGAGAATCTCAACTGGGAGACATTTCTTACTTCAGTTTTCTCAGCTACCTCCCCCAGCAGCAGAGCTGCTTAAAGAAGTGGTATGTTATTCCGAGGGTGGAAGGAGAAGAGTGTAATGTGAAGACAGAGGCAGCTTACTAATGTGAAAGAAGCTGTCAAGCTTTATAAACTTAAATATCTGCTCTTAGTCCTGGTTAACCTTCTACACACACATGGTGTGTGCAAACAATGACTTTGGGAATCTCATGTGCTGTTAATATATAAACATAATATCTTCTAGAAGAGTTCTTTTCTCACAGAAACTGTCACTCATTGCCTCTTTATGCTTGATGTTATTCAAATTGAATGTAATGCTACAGTTGCTTCAGAAGCTGCTGTTCAGAAGAAGAGATCCTGAAATGCTGGATTACATTCATGTGACTTGCAGACTGCCTGATTTGTATTCCAAAATGGAAGAAGTTATGAGCTGTACTTATTTGGAGGGGATCCCCCCATCCCCTGATCCTCTTTTGAAAGTAATGCTATCAATTGAACAAGGGAAAAAATCAGGATTCAGAAAAGTTTATTCAGCAAGAATTGATTTACCAACTTTGTCTTATATAGTTTGAAATCCCACTAGTGAACGTCTTCAGTATCTGTTTGTGTAGCCTGTTGGTTTAATAGGGCACCAAGAATATCTGCTTTCTTTCAAAGATCTTTAACAGGGTTCATGTACTGGGAAAATGTTGCTAACCTTGGCACAGGATGAATCTGCATTTCAGGGGGGAGAGCTGTAGTGTGATAGGTGTTTATTCTGACTGCTTTCAAAAGGGAAGTGAGTTATGAGAACTGAACCCCTTGTCATACTTAAGCAGCTAAGAATGAGCCTTTATATTGCAATGTTGATAGTTTCATCAACTCCTGTACTATGTGGGGTTTGTAGTTATGTCTTGGTTGGTCTTTTTTAAAAAGCTTTTATTATTATCATTTTGAACGGAGAGGTTTTTAAACTTACTGGAGTATTGGAGCTTCTGTAGGACTAGTTTCTTTCTTTCAGTGGAGCTCGTGTACTCAAATACCTTTTAAAAACTTTGATCCAGGTACTTTTATGTTTCTTCAAGTTTTGAATGCCTTTACAAATAGGGTTTAAAATGCCTACTTAGCTCTATTCCGCTCCCATCTTGAAGTGCGGAAGCACAGGAAACGACTGGAGTGTGTTCTCAGGGAGACTGTTGTGGCTGTCTCATCAGAGATGCCCTAGAGCCCTCTGGAAAGCCTACTGAAGTCAATGGAAAACATCTCTTTAACCTTGTAAGCTTTTTATTTAGCCCATGAGCTTGTCAAGCCTGTAGCTGTCACTTTATTTTATGTTTGTACAGTTTTGGGCACCACAAGACTATTCTTCATTCATCTCTGGGCTCTGTCCCAGCAATATGCAGCTAGCTTAAAACATATATTAAGTTTTTCATTCATTATTTATCTTCTCTCATTTCAGTTGTGGTGCTCACTTTGCTGTCCTTATGTGCTAACAATTTAGAGGGGGACAGGCAGTAGAGAAGTTCAGTTTTCTGTTTCCACTCTGGTGACTTTTAGGTTTTTTTGAGGTCACAAGGTGGCAGTTTTGGAAATCCATGAAACCATAGTATCTCCTTTTACTGTAGGCTGGAATAAAAGACTATAATGTGTCATCTTGCAGTGAAATGACCTTAGTTCTAAGAAAGGGATGAATGTTGTGGAAATCTCCTGGAGGCAGACATAGGTCAGGCTCCTAGTCTGTGCAGCAGCATTTGGAGCAATGGGTGTTTGTTCACAACTCCTGGACACTGCTACAAGATGTGTATTGTTCTAGAGAAGTATTACCGTTATTGAAAGCAGTGTGCTGCACTGGAAGTGATTGGGATTTAGGAAGCTGTTGTCATGCTGCTGCCCTGTAACAGGAGCGAAATGCTTCACCTCAGTTTCTCTAAGGACAAATGCTCCTTTGCTCATGGACAGCAGGAAGAGTGGACTAGGGTGAAGTGCTGTTGAATGATCAGTAGAAACTCCTGAGCTCCCTCATGTCCTGATGCTTTGTCTACAGTAGTGAATGCTGGTCAGGGTGTTGGAGGGAATGAAGCAAACACCTGTGGGGGAAAGCCAAGTTTTATGCCCATGTTGCTGTAAGTTTTGGCAGCTTGTAGAGAAGATCAGTGTCTGTTATACTGTGTAGTAAGATAGGGAGGGAAGACTGAAAATCTAAGAAAACGAAAAGTATAAGGTAAGACCTCCAACAGTTTAATATACATAAACTTACTGACTGCTCTGGAAGCAGAGTCCAAATGCCTAGAGTGTTCCTGGGCTATGTGCTAAACAAGCTGTACATCAAGCTGATCTGACATGCAGGACTGTGGCTGAGGCTTTCGTGCTGCCAGCCAGCAAAGGCCCCTCCATTGGCTCAGCTGCCTGCTGGCACTGGGATCTGGCTGTGAAGTCAATAAGGATACACACACGCTCAATCCAAACCTGACGGATTCAGGCCTAGGCCTTCCCCATTAGCAGGTAGGACTTTCTGTCTGGATGAATTTTTGGCTCTCAGATCTTGTACATCTCATTCAGGCCCCTGTGGGCATCCACAGCGTTAAACATCCATGTGCTGAATCACACATGTCTAAGCAGGTAATGCAAGAGGTTTGCGCTTTACTTCTGCAGTAACTTTGCAGTGTTCAGCATCTATTTGTAATTTGAGTGTGAAACAATCCCTTATTATGCATAATAAATCTGTTTCCATAATACCTTAAAAAAAAATCTTGCTCAAAGTGCTGGAAAACCTTAACACATACCTCCAAATAACACTCAATTCAGCAAAAGAAAAGAGAAACTGAAACAGTTCCTCAAATCTCCCAAGAAAGCAGTAATACAGTTTTAAATATTTGGAACTTCATGACCCTTGGGATCTGCTATCAGTGTTTTTCAGATACCAGAGTTGGTAAGAGGGCTAAACAACTCAGAATTCACACGGAGGTAACTATACTGCTTCTTTCTTGGTCTAATTTACTATCCTACTTGTGGGAAATAATTGTGTTGCTACGATACCAGGTAAGTAATGTCTTCTTTCATGTGTTGATCATTGAATTTCTGGATATTTTTTTCTCTGCAGTTTCTGCGTTAATTAAACATTTGTCTTCTGTAAATGAGTTTAAGCTCAGGGACTGAGTTTGTAATGTACTGTTCTCTGTAAACTGGACTTAGACACAATATTGAAGAGCAGCTAGCTTTAGATTGACTAAATACACAGCTGTATTAAAAGGAGAGTTAAATTTTTCTGCTTATCTCAGAAAATGGAACTTGTGTTAAACTACCTTTTAATTTTTGCTTCTTTCTTTATGTTCATGAACACCTGGTCACAACTAAAGTATGGGTAAAGTTCTCACATTCTGCCTTCTATTACTTCAGTCTATCTTCTGCAGGGGCAAGAGAGTTCAAAGGTTTTACATAAAAGTGAATGGTAAAAAATGTCCGAGAAATGCCCTACTTTTGAAACAGTAGCAAGATTTAATGTTGGTGGATCTTGTAAATAAAAGCATGCATAAAACCCCACTGCCATGCCCCCAGTTTTTCTCCCAGGTATAAAATTCTGTGAACTCCAGCAGGTGGCAGTGAGCAACAGTCTGAAATTTGAATGCTGCAAAAAGGAAGAATAATTTCTACTGCTGAAACTGAAAAGATACTGGATTCATTTAGGGACTAAATGACACAGATGTGGCAGGTACCTGAGAACATCTATGCAAATGAAACAAATTTTTCACAGACTGGTAGCTTCTAAGTCAGCCCTCAAAGGTGACATATTCCTGATCCCTACATCGCCTCTCTTTTCTTTCTGGGTGGGTGCTACAGCTTTATGCTGTGATGCAGTGCTGTGCAGGCAAGGGTTGTTGACTTTACTGCATAGAAAACAATTCACTCTGTTAGATTAATAGAAATGCAGAATGTGTTTAGAATAGCTCATTTTACATCTAGGCCTTTTTTTCATGGAAGGCGTAATGAATTGGAGTAGGATAGGCAATTTAATTTATTACAGCTGTCAGGCAGTGAGCACTGCTGCACTTGATTTGTTTCAGTGCCTCTTGCAGGTTGCTGCCGAGGTGGTAGTCATTGCACTTCATTTTGTGAACTACTCAGGTGGCTAAAACATATAAAGGAAAAGGTTACTGGACAGAAGGGGAGCAGAGCTTCCTTTTCTATAGAGGTGAAGAAAGCACTAGGAGAAAAAAAGTTATATTCTGGTCAAGCCCTTTTGCACTGAGGTAAACATTGAGCCTTTGTTTAATTATATGACATTTATGGTTAAATCAGGCCTAAATGTGTCCTATTGTTCCCTGGTACAGTTTACCTTGCTCTGAAGGGAGGAAGTAAATGCTTTCTGAAATAAACAAAACAGAACTGGAAACTAGGTTTACTAACTGATTTTGTTACTTATTTACTTACCAGACTAAATATAAAAATCTAGGTCTTGGGTGCTACTGACAAATAATGACATCTGTGAGTGTGGAGGTTCATTTTCTGCTTCTGCTCTTCTCCAGCTAGGGCATCTGGTTTTCCACTGAATGAAAGGGATGTTTGTGTTTGAGGTGTCCTGAAAGGTCACTGATTTTTAAGGATCCACGCAAACTCCTTGAGTCTTAAATTACAGGAGACTGCAAGGTGAGACAAAGTGCCTTGCAGATGCAGAGAGCTGCGGTAGTCCCTCTTGCCTAATCGCAGTTGCATTAACCCATCCTCCAGAAAAAGGAGGTGGGAGTTCTTTCTCTTCTCTCTGAACCCTTCCTGCAAGTCAATGTGAATGTGCTCATTAGCCTGTGCCATAAAAGGAGCCTACACCTGTTCTTGGCCAGAGTTCTGGTGTGCTTGAGCCATTCTTGTCCTGGAAGAAGCATGGCTTAGCTTCAAGGGATAAAGGTGAGGTCTAAAAAGTGAAGGAACATGCTGAACATGCTTCCTTTACTCCAGTCAAATTAGGGGGGCGAAAATGGTGAATAAGATGTGCTTAGCTGCTGCTTTGTGTTGTGTGGTGAAGGAAAGACTGCACAGTGATGCTTCTGGAAGTAAAATCATATCCAGGAAGCCACATCAACAGCAGGTGGCAACCATAGCTGGAGCCCCTTTGAGGGGGGCCCCCAGGAAGTCTTTCAGATTGAACAAAAAAAAATGTAGAGAGGTCTTTGCTCGATTTAAGATAGTGTGCTTTGGTTCTGTTACTTAGTTATTGTCAGAAAGAAATATAAAATAAATACCTAATCAAGCAGCTTAGCGTACTACCTAGTACGCATCCTAAGGAGCTGGTTATGAATGTCAGAAAAGGGCAACCCTGCTGCTTCCAAATGTAAACTGAGCAGTTGGTCCTAAGCACGTAACCAGAGCTGGACAGGTATTGGGGGATTTGATATACCAGAAGTCCTTAGTCTTAAGGACTAAGTAGTAGTCCAGTAGTACCTGAAGTCCTTAGTCTTTCTGTAGGCGTACACACCTCTCCTGCCATGACTGAGTGCCAGTGCCTTGGACAAAAATAAAACTCTCCCTTTTCAACTCCTCTTACAATTCTGGTTGTACACCAGGAACAATGAGAACCTTTCCTTTCTCTGCAGTGAGCCATGAGAATCTCTGCATTTGAGATGAATTAAGTTTCATTTCATGGTATGAGAAAGTAACAGTGCCTCAGCTCTGTAACTCCAGATGCTGCTTTTTCAGGTGGCTGCCTCAGTGACTTCTCCTGCCATCACCAGTACATCCTTCCTGAGTGATGGATTGAAAGGTGCACTTTGCAGCCTCACATGTCAAAGCAAATGAAGCAGTTTCAGTCTTTGAATACAGCAGCCAGTCTGAATGTAAAGAGAAAAGTTAATTATAAAAGATGACTTATGCCACAGAGCTCATCATGGTGAACAGAACTGAATATTCTTTTCATAAACTGGAATACTGTGAGAAAGACAATGAAGAACCCAGCTCCTGTTTTATACCTGTGTGATTCTGGCAGGGCACTGGTGAAATGAATATATCACTGTGTATGTGCTAATCCAGCACAAAATAGAATTTGGACAGAGTTCCACTGAGAGGAACTGATTTATGTGAGCTTCAAACACACCTAGTTGATCTGTGTTTAAAATTGTTACGGGATTCAAGTTCTTGGATGTTGTCGAGACGGAAGACCTTATCACCAAGTTGCTATGGATTAAAAAACCACTTTGAAACACAAACCCTAAGATTTTGTTAGATGTGCTGTCCCATGCATATGTTCCCACTGCAGTAAGCTGGAATTTTTTCCATGAATTTACTGCCAGTTCCATGCAACTCTGTCTTTTGGAAGCTGGTGAGGTTATACAGGTGGTATTTTGGGCTTTTTCAGGAGTGGAAGTGTGCACTCTAACCTAGCTGATCAGTGAAGTGGCATGTGAGGGGACTGTGAGGTGCTGAATCCTGTGGAAAAAATACTAAATACAGAGAAAATAATAGAGCTAGGTAGAAAGTAGAGGGTTTTTTTTGACATGTTTTATATTCTAAAAGAAAACAACACATTTTAAAAAATTGTAATTAAAAAAGTTTTTAAAGTCTTTCAGATGGATCCAAAGCTCTCATTTTCAGAAAAATTAAAGACTTATTTTCTTTGTAAGCTCTGAGATCCATTATGCCTTCCATGTTTTTATATGGCAGCTTTTATATAGGCAGTTTCTAAGTGGCTGAACTGTTGAACAGTGTTGAAGTGTTTCAACACTGTTGAAAAGGTCAACTTTTATTTTCTTCCAGAATTAAATTAAGAACAAATATTTTTTAAAGATACTTTGATTTATGACTAAATTGTCTACCTTGTTTCTGTCCCTGTAATTTCAGCTAAATGTTTCTGACTCATAGTAGTCAATAAATGGAAACCTGACCATCATCTTTCTGTAGGGCAAAAGCTCATAAAGTTGGGTCCCCTTTATTCAGTTTCTGACTTGAAAGTTATAATAACCTGTCTCAACTGCACTGTCTGTTGCAGTGAGTCACTTGTCTTTTGAGTCTTCCCAGCTGTGTTGGTTTTGCATTGACAAAACCTGAAAACCTCTCATGCAAATCTCCCATGCTTGCTAAGATTTTTTCACTGTAATTGCAGGCTCGGTCTTGGGAAAAGGACTTCACTTTGGTGTGGATGGAACAGGTTTTTGTTAGTTTTCTGCTTTGGAGCTATGTACATGGGACATTTTTTTTCTATCATTGTTTATCACTTCTGTTCAGCTCTTTGGTAATCCCTGTCATGTCTTTCACTTAACTTCATACATCCAGCAATATGAAACTGAGCGGGCAGAATCCTGTGCAACATTAGCACTGAATTCCAGCAATATAGATAAGTAAGCTCCTAGTCATGAAAAACCTGTATTTTCAGCATATAACAAATTTGTTTCTTTGAGAACAAGAAATCTTACTTTTAGCACCTTCTTTAACATCATCTTTATTTGAAAGATAAAGGAGACAATACTGAACAAAATATTTTTTTGGCTATGTTAAGAGAAACAACATGTTTTGGCTTATTTAATCTTGAGACTGTAAGCAGAGATAAATTACATGAGTAATTTTAGACACACTGCTCAAGGAGGAAGCCAAGGACTGGTTGGAGATGCTGCAAGCCTACCACTGCACTCCTGTGAGCAGCTGCTGTGTCTGGATGAGGAAGACACAGATGCTTTATTTCTTCAAGTGTTTTAGACTGTTTATCCTATATAAGAGTGCTAAGCACCAGAATGTGTTTGGAGATGCTTCTGTTTTTTCTGGTATTTGAGAAGTAGATTGATGGGATAGGAATGACCCTGGAGCCCTTAACATGGATTCTAATTAAAGAGATACTTGGATTCCAGTCCAGTGAAAAATGACTTATGCATCTGGCAATTATGTCAGAAGTTGAGACTATGGGCTCCCAACTCATACCACTGGAGAGTTTGACTTACTGCCTGGGCAGGTCTGTACTCATCTGAATTGTTACTTTATATACAGTCCTTGGTTAAAAAAAATTAGGAAGTGAGACACAAGGTCACAAATAACACACACTAGTTTTCGGAGAAGTAGCTGTATGGTTTACTTCATTTATCTTTCAAGAAGGTGGGAATTAGTATGGAAGTATTGGTGTCTTTCTGGAGTTAGCTGCAGTAGCTGGAGTCTCTTTGAAGGTCTGCTGAATTTGCTGCTTAATATTTAGAATTACAAATGTCGTGAAATGAACATCTAAGAGAGTTTAATGAAGTAATCTCATGTTAAATGCTATCTGAATGGTCTGATAGGCTGGTTGGGCTCAGGTTCTGTCAAGAAACCTGTAGCACATGGCAAGATCCACTGTGCTGTCATCTTGCTGAAGTAGTATTTTAGGGATGTGTTAGATGATGAGCAGATAGGGGGAAGAAGTATTGAGCATCAGAGAAAGAAGGTGAGGTGAATCCAATTAGATTTTATTTTCTGTTGGTCACAGTTTTGGCCCACCTGCTACTGTCATGAAAAGAATAGCTTGGCTGCAGATGCATGTGTTGCTGTAATTAACAGTGCAGTGTGATGTGAAGAATTTAGTCAAGTGCAGCAGGACAGATGCCAGTCAGACTTGGCTTTTTTGGCTAGCTGACATCTTATTGTAAGTGACACTTCCATTAGCTCATTTATGGCACCACTACTTCTATACGTGATTGTCAGCTAGGACAATATATCAGGCTGTTTACAGCAGCAAGCGTGAGGCAGGATTTTTTTAGCCTTCTCCCTTTTTGTGAGGAAGGCTGACAATCAGTCCCAGTCAGGATCAGATTGATGGCTGCATGGAAACTATTTTCTGTCACTGTTTAACTGATTTGGCCCCTGGATGGCTGGAGGATTGAGTGGGCACAGGAATTGATGGTCCTAACTCTCCAGTGGGGTTTTTTTATGCATTTGCAGATAAGCTGCTGCTGACTAGTTTTAGGAGTAATTTTATATCTCGTGTTTGAAATACTCAGCTGCTTTTTGCCAGAGGCTTTTTTTCTGTAGTTAATTATAGGATTATAATTGCCAATTAAGTGATAAGCCACAAAAGAGCTTGTCTTCCTGAACTGCTGGTGCATGTATTCAGTGTGTTGTGCAGCACAAGTAGCATAGGAAGTGACATAGGATGCTTATGGCTGTTTTGTATAAGACCTATTTTTTTCTATACTATATTGTGAATTTAAAAAAGACAAGATGTGGAAAGGAGGTAGGATTTCTTTGTGGACAGTGCAATTACAAATGCTGACAGAAACAGGAGGAGCAAAAGAATAATTTTGTGGCAGTGATCCAACCATCAGATGTAATCCCCACTGCACTGCCAGAGTTGCCAACCCAGCGCCCCTTCTCCATGTGGATCAACACAGAAGGCCATGGGGACAATTATCCCTCTCAGGACAGTGAGCCTGAGGGGGAGGGAGAAAGGGAAGCTGGGGAAATCCCCTATCTCCCCTGATTTTCCCGCCCTTTGCACATGTCTGTCAAGTTTCAGTTCCACTCCTTTCCCCTCAGGACAGTTTTAATATTCATCAAGGTATTTTAATATTAATAGTTTGCTGGAAAGTTCTGTTGTTCTGTTTTCTCTATTGGTTAATGTAAATATGTTCCCTCCCCATTCAAAATTTATTGGGCACCTGTCACCCCTTGTCATTTCCCTATAGGCTAATACCCTGGATCCGCCCCTTGTTCTACCCCTCCTACCGCCCTTAAAACTCCCATCACGGGCGCTACGGGCTCTCTTCGGTAGCTCCCCATGCGGGTATGCTGTGGGCTCGTAGTGGCTACAATAAACTGCGGTGTTTTGCTACCAGAGAGTCCCTCCGCCTCTTCACTTCTGTTCGCTACTGTTACAACGACTGCTGCTGCTCCCTGGCTGGGGAGAGACGGCCTTGGGAAGGTTCGGCAGACCTGGAAGTTCTGGCAGGTATATTGCCTGAGCAGCCAAGCGCTCTCCAACTGTCGCCTCTGCTGACCTGTGGCTAAGTGGTCAGTAGCGACCCCAACGTGACATAATTTTTATTTCCCTCCCGCCAAATTCTCTGTCCTTCCCCTGCTCTGAGTTAGTCCTTCCTTGTGGTTCAATTTGTTTGTGCCACCTGGTGGTGTCCTGAGTTTTGCAGTTTCTCAGTGTTTCTCTTTGCTGTGATACTTTCTCACACATTCTTCTGTAAACATGGCCATGGTTTCTTAACAACTATCTATGTTTCGCTAACTGTCTGTGTTGTTTATCAATTTGCTATACTGGGTGGAGAAATATGATAGATTGATGCTTTGACCAATGGAATTGAGAGGTGGTGATTTCTATCTCCAATCCAGGGTGATTTGTAAAAACTATAAATAAAGGCAGAGGGTTCTGCCCTCTCTCTCCTTTTTGCCCTCTCCGTTTGCTGTCTCTGTGTGGTCTTTACTTGGCTCTCCTTTGGGCTCTTCGGCCTAGCTGGCCTGCTGACCGGTGCTACAACCTGGGGCTCAAGTCTGTTCAAAATACTGTTAAAGGGGACATGGTATATCATTCTCATTCTTAGGTTAAATTACAATGATAAGAAGTGAAAGTAGTGGAGGCATTGTCTTTAAATCATTTGTGTTCTTTAAAGATCTGTTGCAACAGCTCAGCTGAGATGTTCCAGAACAAATCAAAACTGACTCTTGTCTAGCATCAAAAATAGTGTGATTTAGCTGAAATTTTAATTCTGAATTTCTTTCTTCTCCAAGACAGCAGAGCAATTCAACTGGAGTACTGCACTGGAGGAATATGGCATTTCTTGATTGTTTTCATAGCATGAGATGGGAAAATAACTTCCCTGTCATCTAAATGTTTTAGACTTGAAAATGTGTTCATCTACTTGTTGATCACAAAGAGATTTTTTAACTTGACAGAAAATGTTAAGGGAAAACTTAATTGTGAGAATCTTGATACAAATGAGTTGCATTTTGTGTGTGTGTACAATAATGAGTGGAGTGAGAAGAAGTTTTATCATTGAGAAAAGTAGAAATTTTCTTGTCTGCAAACAAAGAAAAATAAGCATGCAACTTTTACTGAGGTGAAATGCTTCAGTTGTTTCACTTCATTATGAGCAAAATCAATACTAACAAAGTTAAGTTGTAGTATGACAATAAAGTTAGCTCCTGATTTAACAGCCAGCCTTCAAAGGCAGGATACCAGGCTAGGTGCCCTCTCTGTTTGTGCAGACTGAAGAAGTGTACTTGAAGCAAGAATTCATTCTTAAGTATGGTGTTAACCATCTAATCAAAGAATTATTCCTAGTCCAGTCACAGTGCTAACAATATCCAAATTATCTTGTTATTGCAGCTTACTTGTGATGATAATATAAATCAATATGTGCAAACTTTGTCATCTCCTTTTTTGACAATGCCTTTTTTCTCATGCTGCTTTAGCTCCTAGGTTGCATGAGTTCCTTGAAAGGAAGAGAAGGTGGTTTGACAATGAATTGTCAGCACACGGAGCCCTTTGCTGAGGGACATGCCACGATGGTTTCTTCCCTGATGATTTTGCATCTTCAGCTTATTTTTGTGTGATTGCTGAAACAGACTGCTCCCTTGCTTTTCTTCCTGTGATTTGTAAGTGACATTGTATTGAAGATCTGTTATTTGTGTTATGTTTTACATATGATGGATGTTTGTTCTTTGGTACTCCCAAAACAGCTCCTAAACCTGCATGCATATAGTGACTGTAAATCAATCCTTTGTGATTTGTTTTTGTAGTTCACGGTCTCTGTTGTCATTCTGTGGTTGCTGTTTCAAAGCCTCTGCTGTAATTTTCTCCCTCTATATTTGGGCTGGTACAACATCTGTTTTTCTTAGATGTCACTTAGGCTGAGGTTAACTGATGTTCTGTGAGCGCAAGCTAGTCTTGTGTTTCAGTTCTTGGGTCACTAAGAGTTCACTCTAAAAATAAGAGATCCACTAGAAGACACACATGAATAGAGACACAGACAATGCTGTGGTAGCTCCTTACTACAAATAATCTACTTATGCCAATATCATTGCTATGTTATGGAAACTGCAACAATAAATGATCTTATAAAATTGTAGTGGCTAGGCAGTAAGAATTATTATTTTAATATATTAGTGTGATTTTATGCTTGAAAAGTAAGATATAAAAGATGAAGTCATGGCCAAGAATGTACATCTGTGGAGTTTATTGAAGGGCATGTGGATGATTTTGCTTTGTCAGTCATCTTTACTATGCCTTATGAAAAGTAAGGTATAAGAAACAATTAAATAATTTGATTTTAGCAATAAATTTTAACTCTCCTTCTGGACTTCATTTCCAGGATTCTGTGATTTTTTTTTTATTTTTTTTTTTTATTGTGACAGGTCAGAAAAAAGTCTTGTAGAAGGAACTGTAGCATCAATGCTACTTTGGGATGAAGGAAGAATTTAAGACAGTAAAATTTACAGTTTGACTCAGACTACTAAAGTTTTTTATCTCTCGCGGTGCTTGGCAATTTAAGAATGCATCTCTTGACAGGGAGAATGCTTTTCCTTGGAATTTTCACCAATATTAATATATTATTACCAAAAAAATCCTGTGCTTTCCATTAAACAACATTTTCTAGGCAAATGTCTTGTCTGGGTGTTGTGCATCTGAACTCAGTGGAATTCCTGTTAAAGGGGATGCGAAGATATCCAGGAGCTTCAGAGAACAATTGAGTAAGCATTTGATTAAATCAGGAAGGTGCATTTCAAAGGTCATAAATATGTACCTTTTTAAAGTGACTACAAAGCTCTATAGGCTCTTGGGCCTCTGCTGAACAGTTCTGTTTCACAGACAGGCAGATAAACACTCTGAGTTAGAACAGTTAAATCTGAGTATGGAAAGCTAAGCACAATTTCTGTACTGTGGAATAATGTAGTGGTATAATTCCACTTAGATAAGAGTTCCTTTTCTGAGGCCTGGATTTTAAATCAATATTCTGCTGGAACTGCGTGCAATGCAGGCTAGTGCATTTTAAATGTCTTGAGGAACTGTTTTTGGAAGACAATATTGATACCACTTACCAAAAAAGTTTAACATAAAAACAATTCTACAGAGAGCATGCAAGAGAAATCACAAGTTCTATGACATCTTAAAAAAACCAAACTCTGCCTACTTTTCTCTTGTTTCGCAGGTGTGGTTTTTCTTTTTTTTGTCTTATCATTCATGTTTTCACTATTCATACAGATCACATGCTTCCTGTGAAGGTGCTGTGCAATTTGGCCCTAAGATTGTTTTCAGGCCAAGAAATTGAAGACTGGGACCTTACCCATGTGTTTGCATGTTTACATGAATCCCAGGTGAGTTTGAAAGTACTACAAACTTTATCCATCCCATCAGGGAGTCATCTTCATCCACTCACACAGCTGGACATTGCCACAAAAAGGGCTGTTACTGGAGAGCAAGATCTTTTCCTGACAAGGTGTCACGTTGAGCCTGTAGCTCTGACTAATAAATGCAAGGTTAAAGCCACAGTTGTCCCCATTATAAGATAATGGGAAAGTTACTAGAACTTAGTTTTGGGCATTCCAATAGGGAAATATAAAAAGGTAAATGTAAGAGGCAACTGGAAGTTTATACACTCTTTTGTAATGATCCCATCTTATTTCAGTCACTTTGTGTGGGACAACCCAAATGCCCAAAGATGTATCTGGTATTACAGTCAATGTGAACTTTAGCTCTTTTTATTTGTGTTTTTATCAGAAGACAGCTTTAATTTTGCTAATGACTTTGGTTTGCATGGATCTGCTCTGCTTATGGGTATGGCTTTTGATGTCTAGGAAGGATCTGAGCAAGAGCACTTGTAGAGTGTCAGATGAGCTTCACAGTTGTGTGTTTCAGCTTTGTAGGGCCATGATTCCAGCTGCAGGTTTGGCACACACTATTGGGATATTGAGCAGTAAGGACTTGTTGCTTCTGATTTCTTGCTGTAGGATACCACACCACTGTGGGAATAATAAATGTAAAAGCCAACAGGAAATGCTGTGATTGTCTATTCCACCTTGCATGGCAGAGGCTACGGTGTTTAAAAACTGATAAATCACAAAATAAGCAAAAGAGCCCAAGGGCTCTCAAACTTGGGGCTTGTCTTGGTCACTTGATGTTTTGGGTCAGTGGCAGTGAGTTCATGTCCTATACTGAATTCCTTTTGCTTTGTTCCTGATGCATCATTATTGCTTTATTGATCCAAGGGCTCTGTGCCATCTTCAGGCATGTGAAGTGTAATATTGTTTTACATTCTTAGTGTCTGTGGGGATGAAATAAATAAATGCTTGGTTGGTTTGTCATTTTCAGCTTTCCGGTTTCAAGTCTCATTTTGCGACTAATTTGATTCTGGGCTTTTTTATTCTAACAATAAACGAATGACATAAAAGAATAGTGAGTTGGCATTGGCTGTTGGATGTCACACAAATTGTATTGGGAAAGGAAAACGTTAGTGGCAAACAATGATTTGTTACAAAACTCAACTCTTTGGTGACTACTACTAGTATGAAATACTTATAGGATGTTATGGAAAAAATACTTTTTCAAAGTTGTACCTCACTCAAAACCCAGCCCCCCAAAACCAAACATCAAACTCCAGCAACCTCACCAAAGCCAGAAAACAAAAACTCCCATAAACAACATGCTTGAAAGATATATTTTTAAAATATTTTCTATTATCAGATAAAAAGAGTGCCTCATCAGATTTCATAGAGGAAATGAACTTACCAGGTAAGAAGTCAGATGTTCACTGCAAACAAGCATAGCATCACTGACACTAGGGAAGTATGGTTCTTCACTCTCTTGTGCTATGATCTGACAGGTATTTGCCCTGGTATAAGCTGTAGAGAGAAAGATGTGTTTGTTTGGGATTCAGCTGAAGTATCAGAATGGAGGAATTATTCACTGATGTCCTTTTTCTTGTGTGGGCATTGTACTAGTTACTCCAAAAACTTGCACAGAACTGTGTTGGTGGTGATGGGGATCTCACATGGACAGAGGACCCCAGTTGAGTGGAGCTTGCTCTGAGAGTAGGACCTACGCTTACCCTCAGTTCCATCTATCTCAGCAAGAATTTTGTTGCAGACTTAAAATGAGCCATGATCACGTCTTGGAATCAGGGACAAGTGTGTTGATTAAAGGGAGCCACAGTTTATAAATAGTGCTCAGTGTTGTCAAACAGGCAGCGTTTTCTTTTCTGAGCAAACCGGAGAGGGAATCTTGTGTGCTGTCTGACAAGGCTGCGAGGGATTCACTCCGGCAGGGAAGCAGATGGCCAGGGCCGCGTGGGCTCATGGAGCCGCGAAACGAGCAGAGCCAGTGGGACCAACAGAGGAGGAGCTGGGAGAAAGAGCGAACCTTGGCTGCCTTGAAGTGACAGGCAAATGTAGCTGGGGCGTGTTCAGCTCCTGAATAAAATTGTTCGTATTTCATGAACAAGAATGGCTTTTATAGGGAATTTATGTTCTAAAGCAGAGGAATGTAAAGGAATTGAGCCATCTACAGCTGCTGCAGAAGAGTAAAAAGGCATTACATCATTGGCATGAATTGTGAGTTTACTGTGCCTTCATAGAATAGTGACAATTTTTTGTCTCAAAAGATCTCATTACCCCAAAAGGAAACTGAATAAAAAGGTGCCATGTTGGTGAGAATTATTTTTTTGTAATTTTGTTTCTTATTCCTTAGTTCAGTTTTCAAATAAAACATTCTCTGGTAACATAATTTTTTCTCCCTATTCATTAACAAGATTTTTAACTTTAGTAAGAAAGGGATGCATGTGTTTAATATCCAAAAGTAAAATTTTTTTTCATCTTTAAATGAGAATTATTTTACATGTCAAATTCTCAGAAGATTGGAGAAATTTACTATTCCTCCTTCGTAATTATGTCTGAAACCCAGAATAATGCAATTACTTGATAAATGTGTTAATTTAGCAATAAATACACATATAAAAAGTCAAGACTTACCTTTGTTTAAAAAAAAAATTAACCTTGTGGCCGAATTACTCTAAAAGTGCTTAAAAATCTAATTTGGAGATCAGTCATACTCTGTATACTAAGTAGAGTGGCTTTAACATAGCAGTTGCTGGCAGATGTCTGAAAAATTCTATGTAGAGTCTGGGAACAGATTTGGTTGGGAGTTTTTAACTTTTGGAAAATGGAAAAGTATTTTATTGTAGATCAGGGTTAAACTGACAGCTAAACTGTGAGATGCAGAACAGGTGTCTTATCTTCAGTATAACAGCAAAGAGTATCTCATCAGTCTGACCAAAGTTAAACATCCTCTCATAGCTATTGCCATCAGTTGGAATGCTAAGAATGGCAGTGCTGTATTTTTATGGCTTTTGGGGCTCAAGATAAAGATAAAAATGAGATGCTGGGTATTATGAACGAGGCTTGGACTAGCCTCCTGCTAACATGTTTTATTCAAGTTGTTGTTGTTGTTATTAGTCCTGCTAAGGTTTGGAGTAATTTGTTCTGAGTCACAGAATATTGTAATTTATTTCCATTAATCAGTGTTACACCTATATATTTGTGGGGTCTGAACAATATAAAGGCTAATGATGGTGTGATGTTTACTCTACATTTTGCTGGAATACTCATCTCTGGAAGAAATGAACTGAAACCTCTTTTGGGGGGGTACTTATTAATGCATTTCACTGAGTGTGCTTTTTTGGTCTCACCGCTCATAGGAGAAAGCTTTTTTCCTTTGGTCAATTGACTATGGCACAAGGGTAATAACTAGTCTAATGGATGCCGTAAACCACCACTTTTTAATGCGTAATGTAATTGAATCAGAATATAGTGTCTAGACTGATGGAGTCCCTGGTGCTTTAACAACTGAAATTATGATTAGAAAGATCCAGATAATGCTGACTTCTCATATATTAAGCCCCTATTATACCATTTCTTTTCTACTGCACATTCACTTTTACTTTTGAATTATGCAGTGCCATCTTAAACAGTCTAATATTACACTGGAATAAAATTCAGAGCTTCAAGAGAGCTTTATAATTTTTTGTGGAAATACATACAGAATAAATTTGTAGTGGTGCTATATGACTAATATTTCCTCCAAACAGCTCTCACATCAAATTCTGCATTTAAAATTGCATTCTTTTGCAGAGAGCTTATTGGAAAGCCAATGCTCCTCTGTTGGCCGTTACTGAACAGAATGTAGAGCAGAAAGTGCATTATGTGCTGAGTGTGGGTGAGAGGGGCTTCTGCAGGCTCTAGGATAGCTGGGCTCTTTTCCTTTTATCTATAAGAGAAAATCTGAAAACTTTTCCAAACAGAAGTAAATGGGTGATTGTGCTCTTAAGGTTCCACAGATCATCTAACCAGTGAGCTGCACATGAAATATGTTGTGCTTTCACTTACAGAAAAAACTCCTCTGTTATTATTGGCTGACAAGATATTTCATATAGATGGTAAAAAGAGAAATTTCTAAATTTTTTTAGCTTTTCCTAAGGTGATTAAAATAATCAATTTTCAAAATGGCTGTAAAGAAAGCAATTATTTCTACTGTCAAAGAAAAATGATGTTCAGATGAAGTTGTTAGTGCAGTTTTGGATAAATGCAAGGCCGTGCAGTGGTGTAGTTGCTAGTGCCAAGTGGGAGCTGCCTACAGGCTCCCTCTACTGCGATTATCTGCCTGAGCTCGTCCTGCAGCCAAGGGCTAGGGGCCAAGCTGTACCTATGATACAGCACAAGGTTATCTGTGAGCTGGATCTCAAACTCCTTGATGTACAACAGGCTTTGGGTTAGGGTCACTGCAAGAGGTCACATCTCAAAAAACAGTAGCTAGAATAGCACAAGCTGTGTGGGTAAACTCATTTCTCCCTTTCATATACTTGAAATAAGTATATGCCAAAGGATGGAATATTGTATCTTGGAAATGCCTTCTGAAAATAGGCTGTCGCTTCCTGGCTTTCTCAGGGTGCCAACCCGGATGGTAAGGCTGCCCTAAGCCGGCGCGACCCCAGTGCCCCCGACCGCCCATTTAGAGGGGGTGGTGACACCAGGAGGGCTCAAGTATGGCCCAACCGGTGGAAGCTGGGTTCGGCATAGATGGGAGAAGGTGAGAGGCGCAGGGATTCCGAAAAAAAAGGAGGGACTCTAAGCGTGAGCAAACCATGCAGTTTATTAGCACAGTGAGGGCTCACAGGCAAAGAGCCTTGAGCAGTCCCTGACACTGGGTTTTAAGGGGAACAATCGCCCAATCTGGAGAGGGTCCAGGGTCACAGAGCAAATAACAGGGGAGCGGCGGAGGAGTCAAAGGGGAACAACAAATCAGTAAACAAGTAACTAAGAACTTGCCAGAACATGGGGAGTGCCCTGAGAATGATTGATAATAAGACAACCAATGAGGAATAAGGGGCTGGGTTTCTGGAACTTTGGACTAAACCATTGTTGTTTCCATCTCCAGGGGGAGTTCCTTCCTCCCAGGAGCCCTCCACGAGAGCTCCTTTCCCTCAGTGGAATGTTCCAGGGCACTCAGGCCTTTATTATCGATACGGACAACCCCAACAATAGGGTAACCGTCATCTCTCTGAGTTCTAAGCCTTCAAATAGAAACTAGATAATGAAACCTTTTTCTGTTGTTTTAGACTAGAAGATATGCCTCCTCAGTCTTCATGTAGCTGGTGAAGCTTTAGTGTGATGGAAATGGATATTGGCTCACACTGGGTGCCTTTCAAATCAGCAAACTGACTTTTTGCTGTGGCTTGAGAGAGGTAAAAGGGTTTGGATTTACATGGTAAAGAGTGCTGTACCTTGAAGGGGATGAGTCTGCAGAGTCAGTGAACAGTGTTTAACCTTTGAGAGATGGAGCAAAACTGTGGGAGTCTTTATGTGCCAGAGCACAAAAATTTACAGTGAATTGACAATGAAGTCCAGTATGAGAAATTTATTAGCCCTGAGAACATGGACTTAAACCAGTACCACTTGGTGTTATACATTCTTTGAGAATTTGGCATAATGGGCAGAGGCTGAAAGTTGCTTTTTTAATCTTAAACATTTTGGTTTTTAGTCTAGTATTTATTCAAGAAGTTACTTTCATAATCTCAGTGGATATAAGACCCAAGCTTCAGTGAATCAAGCATCAATGTTCAAGTGAAAGCCACCAAATATTGCATGAACTTTTGAGATGCCTGCAAGTGTACTAGAAAGTTGTAATGGAAAATGCTGTGAAACATAGCTGATGGATTAATAGTTCTTCATGTCCTGGCATTATCACTTTCTTTCATATCTGATAAGCATGTTCTAATAATGAGATCTGTGTTTGTACACTTTAGAATGCTTTAATCAGGACTCTGGGCCAAGTAAGATTTTTCCGAAGATCCTAAAATTCCTAAAGAACTCTGTGCTGATAACAAAAGCAGTAAGTTTTGCTGAGTGAGGATTTGACACAAATTGAGGCTGACAGAAACTATCTTTTATCTGACGGAACTGTCTGATAATGTGGAGGTCATACTTAATTTTCAGTCTCGGATTCAGAGCTACTTCTTTTCTAACAGAATGATAGAAAGATTCTGGATATATTCATGCTCTGTTTCTATCGTTAATGCTGTTGAGATTAGCAGGCCACATCTTTCAGACTTGAATGAAAGGGCTAAGTACCAGGTATGCTCTGGAAATATTTGTGCTGCACCACTTTATTCATAGACATCTGGGAGTTTGTGATCTAAGGCTCTAATTCCAATTATCCTAGCTGTCACAGGAATACAGTATGAAAAATAAAGCAGAATGCTCCTTTGCTTCAAGAGAGCAATGTTTCGTGAGTGAGAGTCTCCATTTTAACTGATGTGAATGACTCAGGCTGCAGCAGCCCCATGCCAAAAACCATCAGCCAAATAGCTTGGCAAGTGTTCTGATAAATTGCTTTTGCTGGCAATAGTTTTGTAACTTCAAATGAGTATTAACCAAATGACAGTCTTAATTTTTCAAGTACTAGCTGGAAATAAAGGTTTTTAACTCTGTTGCATGTTCAGTACACAAAACTCTAGGACTTCAGTATGATGTGTGTGTGTGTACACAAGTGGATTCACAAAATCACTCCGTAGTACATTTTGGGACTGTAAATCCCTCTCCATGGGTTCCAACACCAGCATCACGTAGCACAGATGTTGCTGTCTCTGTTTTCTTTTCTACAGAATTGTTATACATTATGGAATATCTTGGGAGTTTTTTTGCTGTTCATAGTGTTTATCCCAAGTTGTTCCTGCTGTAAAATCTTGTTTGTTCTTGTTTCTCAGCAGCAACAGTAAAAAATTCCCTAAATTCAGCTGTCACAAGGGTAAGTTTTATCTACAAGGAAATGCATATGCCCTTGGTGAGATTGCATGTGGCTTTCTAGGCCTCTCAAGTCTTAAATTTCTAATTAAACACAGGTGGAAAAAAGACAAATATTCCTTCACATTCATGACAAACGAACAACCTCATGCTTGTGTTGCAATCCCTACTGACCCAATTAGCACCCTGCAGTCCAGCATGCTCTTTACATCTTTGTTTTCCCTAATGGCTCTTACCTGAGATGTGCTTTGGCAGTGGAACATGTTAGGCTTTTCTACAGGAGAGTTTGAGTATTAATCTTGAGTGTCTGGCAAGTTCCCATCTGGGGTGGTGTGTGGGAGAAGATGGGAAGCATCCGTAAAGCTCTACTGGCTTCCCTTTACTGAAAGAGAGAACAGGAGACCAGTTTGTGTAGAGCCTCTCCACTGGCTGGGTGGGACTGGTTTTTTCCCTCCTCCACACACATTTTAGTGAAAATCCTCAAGTGTCTTTCCAGGTGTTAACCCATAGCATGGGTTATCTGTATCTCATCCTGTGGGGTGAGACATATGAATTAGAATAATGGAAGGAAAAAAGGTTGTATTTAAAATGCATGTGCTAAATACGACATCATATTTGTTTGGAATTGTACCAGTGCATATGGATATGCACATTGCCTGTGTTGATTGATCTTTTAAAATATATTCAGAAACATTTAGCTAACAGGAAATGAGGAGAGCACAAGCAGGGTATTTTAGTAGATTCTGCAGTGTTTATTGCTGTGTTCATTTTTCTGGTCCCCAGAGACTTCACAACCATCCCTGACTTTTTTCTCATGAGAGGGATGCGTTTTTGTACATTCTTCCCTGACTGCAGTAATCCTGTGAAGTTAGAATATATTCTCAGTCAGAAGGGGAGAAGAGAGTGAGGGGAAACCAGGGTTACAATATGCCTGATGCTCACTCTGTCACTGAAGTTGCGTGGGGCACTTGTATGAATGCTGAGTTTATTTTGCTCTAAGACTCAATGAGAACAAAGTTACACTCTGCAGCAAACTGAGAAGCAAATTTCCTTAAAAGTTCTAATCAGCAACATTGGGGTTTTCTTACTATTCACAGCACTGCTCAGGCAGCAAACTTATAAGTTAACAAAAAAGTACAGAAAAATGTCTTTTTGATACTAATCTTTGAAACCTAAAACTGAATTATTTTAGCATATAAGTTATGCTTAAAGTAGTATTAAGGTAGGTCTGTAATATTTCTATTAAGAGTGAGATTTTTACTTATTGCTAATGAAATACCTGATGATAGCATTGCTTAGATAATATAGTAAAAATAATAAAGAAGAAAATTTGAGCATAGAAGTGGAAAAAAATTGACTCTGTCAATCATTTCAAATCATAAGCCTTCTTAGGAGAAGGTAAGTACATGAGGTGGATTATAAATTCTATGTACGAGTAAATTCATTAGGTGATCTTAAACAGTTGACCTATATTCTTGTCATCTCCTAATTGTAGTAATAAAAAAATGGTTTATATTCAGATCTTTCAAGACCTGCTTTGTATTAAGCGTATGAAGCACCATTTTGTTTTGTGTCATCTTAGAGTTGTGAAAATCAATCCCTACTTGTATGAGAACTGGAGAAGAACTGCAGATTTCTAACTATAAAACAAAATTATTTGTTCAGCTTGAGTTATTAATGTTCAATTGCATTTATTTTTGAAGTGAATTTGTTCAGTTCCCTAGAATGTGGCATAAGGGCTTCTTTGTAATGTAAATTTTATTTGATTGAAAGTTCTGTAGAATCCAGATGTATTTGGCAGTGATCTCAGTCAGGCATCTTGAAGTGAAACCAGAGTTGACATAAAAAGCAAACTGCAGTGCTTGTCTATGTAGATTGTTTGGAAAATATTTCCAAGAGTATTAAAACTAGGTCTAATTAGAACTAGACAATTTTTAGGGTTCCTTCCAACCTAATCTTTTCTATGTTCTAATTCTTTACTGTATTCATTTGCCAAGTATTAAGAAGGATATCATATCCTTTCTTCAATATTTTAATTAAGACTGTGATCTTCTTTACAAGTTCTATGCTGTCTGACTTCAGCAATCAGGTTTTGTTCACATAAAACGATGCCAGTATTAAGTGGTGACTGAGGTGGAAAAAAACTTAATAGGACACCTTTCTCTTTTTCTTGTCTGTATTTGGTTTTTGTAGTAATTTACATCACAAAGTGTACTGTCTACCATGGCAACTGATTAAAAAGAGTTAAAAAATTAGAAATAATAGAATAAGAATAAATTGTAAAGGAAATGAAATAGCTGATTTCATTCTTGGGCTCTGCTGTGTCACCAGCCTAAGCTAGAGCAGACTTAGTGATGCTTATACTGACAATGTGTGATTGACACTTAAGGTATCAGCAAGTAACTTTGAGGAGAAGAATGGTGTACCCATAAAAAATACTATTCTGCCTGAAAAATAGTGCTTGCAGTAGAAGTGGTTGTACAAACGTAATGCAGACCCATGTTTAAACACTGGCAGTGTGGGAAACATAGAAGAATAAGATACTTTACTGTGTGATGCTGTGATCTACTGGGGGAAACTAAATCATCCTTGGATGATTCTGCTACAGCTCAGCCATGTGCCATTAGGGCAGGCAAATGCTGAGAAGGAGCAATATCTCTGTATTTGGCAAGAGGCTTTACCACTATCAAACTCTAAACTTCCTCTTAGGCAATAGTAGTTACCCCTTCTCACACCAGTAACAAGTTTAAGGGTGTGGAAAAAATGCCATCATTGTGTTCTGCAGATAATTGAGACTAAAGCACAGAAATGAGAAACTCTTAGTTGGACACTTATCTCACCCAGAGCTTCAGGGTCCTGGAGTCCCAGGGGAGTTTTTATGAACAATTATCTATCAGAGAATGTGTAGTAGAAGCATGCAACAACAGTCTCCACTTTTTACTTTTAATGTATCATCCAATCTGTTTACTAAGAAAGCAGATTTTCTCCTATTTCCTCTCAACAGGTGAAGCCTAAAGCAAGGAGTTAGTAAGTTATAACACATATGTTGCATTAGTTGGGCACTAGAGGATTAATTGTAAAAGATCAATTATGTTTAACACTTGAAAATATTAAAAAAACCCTCAAAACCCCCAACCCAGAATAGAAGTATAAGAAACACTTTCTTTGGAAAAGAAAGAGGCAGGTAAGACAAGCATCAAGAGGCTCTGAGGTGAAAGGCAAAATACTAAAAACAGAAAAAAGGGAAGTCACCAGGTATGAATGCTTGATGACTCTATCATCTTGCCCCTCAGGAAGGGGCAAGATGATAGATTTTATAGGCTAAGCATGAGGCTTCCCAAGTCATTTGTAGACCAAATGGCCAGATCTCTGTTTCTCTTCCCAGCTTTTCCCCTGTAACAGTGTGAGTCCTGGTTGTTTCTTGCTCCCTCCCCCTTACCCACTGGCTTTCCCTTCACAGCAAGTGAAAGATTTTTCCTGTTTGCTTTTTTCTAGTCAAGTTTTTTTTCCTAGGCATAGCTCTTTGATAAATTCTGCTTTGTAACAATTTCCAGATAAAGTTCCCGAGCATCATAATGTTTGCTTTTAGGAAATGGGATCCGTGGGGAGTTTTTTTGTACTTTTACTGCAGTAGGTACCTACAAATACAGTGGAAGAAAATGAGATGTCAGGTTTTTTTGTAAAGCTATTTGTCAGATGAAAGATTTACTTCTCAGAAAGATGGATAGCTGAATACACTTTAAAAAATAAAACTGAATTCCTTGGGGACAGTAAAGGCTGTCTGTGGCTCTCAGAAAATGGAATTTTGGCATAAAGTTTCTTGAAGGCCTGTGCTCATATTTTGGCTTCTACTGAAAACTGTATTTGATTGTGACGCATCTGTAAAAATACATTTGTATGGGACTGCTGAAAGGTGAGCAGCTTTTTATTTTTAAAAAAGAAAATTGTGAAGGAAGGAACATCTGGCTTTGAGTTTTGTAATATGATCACATTGTGGTGTTTGATCATGTGATGGCCATGCTGTCTCTGCTTGGGTTATCTCACTTGGGATAGGGCAGAGGCATATTGAGGTCATCTTCCCTTTTATGTGAGAATGGACAGACCACTAAAGACAACAAAAAAATAAAATCTCATCTTGAAGAAAAAAGCAAGTGAAAGTGACTTTATAATGTCTTAAAAACTAGAGCAAGATATGCGAGATAACCTTTCCAACGACTTGCTTTATGATGTTGCAATTCTGATGTAATTGTTGAGAGTGCCGTGTCCTTTAGGCACCACATCCAGTCTGACTCTGTCCTGCTCAGCTGCTCTGTAATATTGCTGCAGTCTGTTCACCTGTGATAGCAGAAAAGCTGGGCTACCTGGACTTGGCTTCTTTATTTGAAGTACATTGTACGATATATGCAGTTTATGGATGTTGCTAGTAAGGCATGCAAATAATTCATTGCACCTAAAAAAACGATTCTGAAGCAAGGATACATGAGAAAAAAACCAAGACTTGAAAGCAGCAATAAGAAAAGGCATAAGTTAACTTACAGCAGATTAGATGACATCTAAGGAGGCAGAGCACTTTTTGCATGGGTGTAAGTTGGTTTTACATGTTTAATTAATTTTTACATAGGATTTGCATCTATTGTTGATTTGTATTCTTACTATTAGAAATAGTTGATCTTCTCAGAATAGTTATAATATCAATTCAGTTTAAATATTTGTTTGGAAATGACTATTGATTTCCAGGGATCTATTTATAATTTAGAGGCACTTGCCAGACAGCTCAGCCATTGCATTTGCATGATTAGGTTGTTTGGGAGCTGCTCATTTTGAATTTTCATGGTGTGACTAGTCACTTAATTCATACACTATTGCTTCTGTTTCATATTCCTGCAGCAAAATTTTAAAAAGCAGGTGAATAAATGGGGGAAAGTTTATAACATACACAGAAGAGGTTTTCATGTGAACCTTGGGTCTTCTTAAGTGCCATCTATGAAAAGTTTTAGGCTCAATGTTTCTATGAATAAATCCAGGATCATGAACAACCAACAGCAGAGCAAATGAACAAAGTTGCTTATATGTGGAAAAACTTAAATAAGTGCCTGAGGAATTGCTTTCCCCAGATGTATGGTGAGATAGGGCATGTGAAATGCTTAATGTGTTTGTATCAGTTAGGTGTTTCAATCTTCCCTATGTACTTGTTTATAAAAATTATGGAGCCAGTAAAGACTGAAGCTACTGGGCTGAGTGTGGATTAGTGAATGTTAAATTTTCCTTGTTTAATTCTTTCTAAAATTAAGGTGCATTAAAATACTTTTCAGAGAAATATAATCAAATAATCTCTAAAATTGCATGTTTACCTTCAAAAATCCTCAGAGACTATTTAAAGATTTTCTTTAAATAGCATGTGAAAAAGATGTGTTTATTTCCTTTTGTTTTTCAAGTCTGTTTTGTTCTCTTTTTCTCAGGCAGACCACACTGGTACCAAATTCTTATATCTCCATGTGCAGTACTTTGAGGAAGAAATATTAGACTGGAGCAAAATCTTTCCAACTGTTTAATGAGTTACTTTAGAGTCATCCCTTTATTTGCCTGTGGATGCTTGCAGAGTGAAATTGCAGTAGGAGTGTTATTTATCCGTTTGTTTGTTCTAACAATTAACTTAATTATACATAAACTTAGAAAAATATAGTTTCTGTTTACTTGTAGCTAATATATTTTAAATAATCCTCAAATGTTAATACAAGAGATCAGTAATGGACTTGTTTCTAGGAATTAATTGTTGCCAAGAGGTTTATGTCAGGTGATATTATGTTCATTGAATTAAGCTACTGGTGAAGTTTATGAAGAAAAAGTCTTGCAGCTCAGTGTTAGTCTGGAGTTCTGGTGGGTGACAAGCTTTAATGCCAGCTTTGTCACATCTGCTTTGTGCTAGTGTTACACCTGAGGTCAAGGGGTTAAAAAATAAAAATGTAGAAAGTGTGAACTGTACAGATTTTTGTCTCACTGGATTTCTTTTTGCAGATGTATGAGGCCATATTTATTCTTTAGTCATGTATATGGAATTTGCTGAATATCATGGGGATAATACTGCGTATGCTTCAAACAGGAATTAAACCCATGTATTTTCATTGTCTGAAGACTCCCTTCCTTTCTCTAGTGTATTTTGTGAAGAAGTATTAGACAAAGAAAATAATATCCCTGCTGTATAGGTCTAACTCTGTTCCCATTTGAGTCAATAGTAAATCTGTTACTGAATTTAATGAGGGTCACTTGGGACAAAACAATGCCTGAAAAAAAGAATTATTTTAGGCAATTTAATAAGAAACTGTAATAACATGTTGAAACAAAGCAATTATTTTGGTGGCCACAAATGGAAGTTACTGCTTATATGTGCAGGTTTTAGAATGGGTTTATCCCACTTGTGCAAAATTAGGCATCTAATCAAGGGTAGTCATCTGGACCTTCCTTCTGATGCTATAATGAAGCTGAACACCCGCAGTGGGTCAAGGGTAATTTTTCTTTCTTCATCCCAAGAAAATCCTTTGCAAAAGTGTTGCTGCTCTTTAGTTTAGCTGCAATCCTAATTTGTAAAAATGAAGAACTTTTCTATAGTCAATACAGTTCTGATGTTACAAAGGTCTGCAAGGATATTTAGACTGCAGCTGATGTTCTAAGGCAATTACTGTAATGTCGCTCCTCGGCTTTCTGAGAGTGCCTTCCGGGATAGCAGGGCTGCCCAAAGCCGGCGCGACCCTAGCGCCCCGACCGTCCTTGGCGGGGGTGGTAGCACCAGGAGGGCTCAAGTGTGGCCCCACCGGTGGGAAGCTGGGTTGGGCCTAGAATAGGGGACGGCAAAAGACATAGGAGACCCGAAGACAAAAGGAGGGACTCCAGGTGTGAGCGTACTGCAGTTTATTACCACAGCGGGGGCCCAGGGACCGGAGCCCCGAGCCGCCCGTGGCACGGGGTTTTAAGAGGAATAAACAGCCAGTCAGGTGAGGGTACAGGGGAGGAATTAAGGAGAGTCCAGGGTTACAGAGCCAGTAACTTGGGGAATAAGGAGGAGAGAGTGAAGAATCAAGAGGGGAGAACAAATCATTAACCGAATAACGGAGAACTTACTAGAACTTGGGGAGTATATAGAAATTAACTGACAACTGGGTATCCAAGGAGGGGACTTGGGGGTAGGCTTGTCATAACTTGGGCTAAACTATTGTGATGTCTGTTTCTGGGGGGAGCTCCTTAGTTTTGGGAGCCCTCCACCAGAACTCCTTTTCTTCGGTGGTACATTCTGGGGCTCTCAAGCTTTTATTATTTATACGTACCACCCTAACACTGTAAAGTGAGGGATAATGTTTTACAAATAGTGTTAATATTAACTATTTTGTTTTGTAAACCCATTAATTTCTTTACAAATAAATATTTCCATTATTCAGTGATTAGCCTATACAAAAATGAGGTATAACAAAATGAGAGAGTAACAAAATGAGCAGTAGAAGGCAGTGTTTGTCCTGACATTGTGTAGAGATGGCTTGGACCAGTGTAACGAGCACAGTAGATTATGCTGAAAGGGCAAAGAGTGATAATTTTACCCAAGTGTTAGGAATAAACACTGATGTATATATGTGGTTGACTACAGTAGATTACAGTAAGAGCAGTAATTTGTGATGTGTGGTACATCAAGCCAGACACTGCTGCAAAGCAGAAATAGGGGAGCATTGTTTGCTTTTTCTGACAAGTGGAGTCAGTTGACATCAAATGTCCTAAGCACTGGAGGTGCAATCTGTCTGAGAGTAACCTATAAGAAATAATTGTTAGATAAAAATGGCAGCACACAACTTTGAAATAAAATGGTTGTGTACAGTCAGACCCAGGATGAAGTGGCTCTTAGGAAGCCATAGTGGTTAATATTGAAGCTCATACAGTGGTCTTACCTATCCTTCCTAATGCCTCTGTGTGTACGTAAAAGTCCTTTTTTCTTGACGGCCGTTTATTACAGGTTCCTGCAAACATGATGAAAGTACAGTAAGGAAAATCAATTGTCTTGTTTTTAATAATATCCTTATTTCTTCAATAGTTTTATATTACTTTTTTTTAATGAGTTCCTTTAAGTTTACAGGGTCCTGTAAAAACTGTCTGATGAAGAAAATACAGGCACTGTTAAAAACAACACATTTTTTTTTCTTTAGAATTTCTCTTTCTCCTTGTTGAAAATAACCTGTGATTAAACTCTGTGCAGGTAAACAACACTGGACATAGAATGTGAGTCATACAACTCAAGGCAACTTGTGTCGACCCGCACGGACCCAGCTACCATTTGTAGTATGTGTGATTTGTATAACTGGGAACTGCAGGGTAGTTCATTGTAAAGAGAAGGAAGAGTAGCCCCTTTTGTTTGCAAAGAATACAGCATTGAAGAGCAATGAAATGGCATGTTCAGCCTTTTCTGGAAACAGGAGGAATGTCTGATTCATTGCAATTGCTTGCATATCTATTTGAACTTGCACTGATTATTCCAGTTAGCACCCTCAGTATGTGGTGGTTTTTCTGGTATAAAATGTCATATTTGTTACGGTTTTTCATCACAATGCGTAGCTTTCTTTTTTTTCCGTTGCAGTAGCTGTTTTGTGGCTGTGTTATTCCCTGTAGTTTGTACAACATTCACATTTATTTCCTTCTACATCCTTTTCATAATTTCTCCATGTTCTTAATATCATTCTCTTGTGTGACAGTTCTTTTAATTTGTATTCTTTGACTCACATGTCAACAGATTTTTTAATTGTGGAAGTATCTTACCTCAGCTTTGATCGATAATAGAAAAAGTAGGATTTTTTATTGCCTGCTATTATATCCCACTGATGTCTTTCCAATCATTGTGCTTGTCTCATGTTGCCCTAGCAGGTCCTTTTAATTTTGAGCTCTGTTACACAGGAATTCCTTTAATGCTCAGAAGTGCTCCTGTGTTGATGTCTTGTTGGCTTCCAATAAGATATTAGTTCAAAATGATTTGGATTCTCTGAATTTGAGACACTGGTTCAATTTGGAAAGTCAGTGTCAGCAGAAGTTCTATGAAACTGGTGCTACTGGTAATGCTCTAATTACTGTCTGACTTTGTCTCTCATGTCCTACTTCTCCGAACTCTTTGCAGAATAGCTCATCAGTATACTGCTGAATGCAATAATGTATTTAGGTTGCAGATATTCTCAGAATTCAGTTCCAAATGCTCCTTTTCCATCCTTACAAGACACTGATATTCTCCATTTGTGCTGTGGCTACAGCATGGATATTGGTGCTGCATTCCCTTAGAATTAGTGTCTGACAGAAGGCAGCAGTGAGGTTTCAAAAATGTTTGATTCGAAATTTTGTAAATTTTGTATTCTGTGCTGGTTCAAGCAGAATCATCTGAAAATGCAGTTCTATTAAATAAACTAGCTACAGGATTACATAAAAAGTCAAAATTAGATACTGAAAACTGTTTAATTTTGATGTAGCTAAAATATTTAAATTTTTTTGTCCATCTTGACTCCTTTTTTGCTTTGGTTTCTGTTCCAAAACTTTCATTAATGTACTGCTCATTTCACCTCACACATGTTCAATATTGCAGATATAGCCTATATGTGAAATTCTCTAGTTTTTTCAGTGTTATTGAGCTATAATGCCCCAATGTGAGATAAAACTACTTAATATTAAAGTGCGTGTTTTAAAAACTTAAATTTCAATTCTAATTCAAAGCAAAGTGAAATTACAGCGTGTAAGTGTTCCTGGAAAACATAAAGGGTTATTTATGAGATTCATAATGGAATATTACAGTATAAGGCCAGGACTGTGTTTCTGATTTAAGTGTTTATTCTGCTGGTTTGACATGGTGCCTGGCTTTAGGGAGTTTGTGAAGGAGGTTTTCAAATGGCTTTATATAATATTGGAGAGATGACCTATATTTAAGAAGGTAAAGCCAAATGTTGAGTTCATAGGGAGTTGCTGCTTTGCAGAACTTCAGAGAAATGTAACCATGTGTTAATATACAGGTTGCTGCAAAGCCTTGGAAAAACTTGAAACGTTTGTCTTGGATTTTACTTTAATTTTGCATAAATTCCTCATTTGGTGAAAGTGCCTATTAGTCCAGCTGTCATGGAACTGTAGAAACAGTCACCATAAATGCTACTTCCATATAGAATTACTCTTACAATTAAGACTACCTTGAAACACAGAGCATCATCTTTCTGACTGATGTGTACTGCAGTTCAGTTTAGATTTTTATCAAGCAGATAAATTTTTGCCCATCACAGTAATTGATTACTGTATATTAAAAAGTAGTAAGATTCTTCCAGTTTATCCTTTTTTTAAATTTGATTTTAAAAGAGCGGGAGAAGCATGCCATCTCTCTCTGACTTGCAGTCAAATCCTGGCCTGACTGAGGGCAATGAACTGAGCTGCTGCTGCCCAGAGTTTAGGCACTAAAGTCTCCTTTTTGAGCACTCTTTCATTCTGTAGTGGATCAAGATCAGGGTTTATTCTGTCTATACATGTTAACAGTTCTCCAAATAAGGGCAATAGAGCTGTTATTAATCATCAAATATGAATAATTAAGGCATTGAGGTGTACAACACACAAAAAGATCTTATGTTTCTAGGCACTTTGTGATGTAAAACCCATCAAAATGGGCTTTTCAAAAAAATCTTTAAACCAAGGCATTTATATGCATGCGTAAATCCTTTCTTGACCTTGTTCTCATCTTTCGATACAGAGGTACCTTTGAAACCACAGCTTCAAGACAATTAACAGCTTGGAGAGGAAGTGGACAGACATAAAAATACCTAATTACTCTCAAGTAAGGCTGTGATGAAACATATCAGTGTTCCACTGTTATACCTATGCTTTAAATATTTGCTTGATTTTTTTTTTGGTGCTTCATTATTTGCTATTCAGTGTTCATAGATTACTTTTATCTTGTTTAAACCTTTTTAGTCATTCAATAAGAGCACAAGAAACATAGTTATTTAATTAACTTGGCTGAACATTCCAGACATATAAAAGTGTAGTATGGTACCGAGGTGAAGATTTTACAAGCATCCCAAGGACTTAAAATTGTTGACATAAAATATTCAGCAAACGCTTGTAGGTAATGAATGTTTGAATAAAATGATGGTCATTTCCTAGACAATTTGTGATTAGAGAGGGGACTAAAGTCAAAAGAATATGATTTACAATGAATAATTCAGTTGAAACAGAACAAACATTTGAAAGTTTAATTTCCTTCATATTTCATCAGTTTCCCATCCTATCATTTATTTACCAAGAGTTATTATTTTTAATTAGTTTTCTATAAATCTGAGGTCTTATCAATTTCACAAACTCAGAAGAATAAGTTCCTCTACATGGTCCTTGTTTTTCTTTGAAGCTAGTTCTGTGTTTTCGTAAGTATGAAAATATAATTTAGTTTGTCCTAATGAGGGGGAAGGCTATTTACACATCTGCAGGAGGAATCTCTGAATACATTAAATAGTAAACTCTATAAATTCTGGTAGCTAGGTTTTCTTATTTTGGTGTCTTTTGATATTTTCTCTGTTGTTGAATAGAAATACTTTGTCTCAGCTTTTTTTTTTTTTTGCAGGAACAGGAGGTTAAACTTGGATTGGTGTTAAAATGAAAACTTTATTTTTATTGCTGGTCATGAATTATTTGGCAACAACTAGAGACACTCGTGTTTTATGGGAAACACAATGTATTCTGGGTATTTGTACTCTTTTAAGCTTGCAAATTACCCATGAAGACATTAGTTCATTTGTATTTTTAATTATTTTCGAAATAGTTCTTGATCTGCACAGAAATGAGGATGCAGTGTTCTCAGACTTCATAATAATATATTTGATACCAGCACCATCTATGGAATGGGAGTTTGCCTCATGAAAGGCAGGATTCTGGTGCAAATTCTTTCAGGGTGTGTTCAAAATCAACTTTCGAAAATATGTTTATTTCTAATTCATTGTCAATGTTGTTTCTGCCCCTTTTCCAATTACTCACAGAGGGAACATGGACATAGCTGGTGAGAATTCCAGGCTGCGTAGGAAGTTGTTTGATGTAAACTTCAAATTAGGCTGTTGGCCTCTGAATAGCTTTAGATAAAAAGATATGAGTTTGTTCTAAGTGTGACACCAGTTTATCAGCAGAAAAAGATTGAGCTGCTTTCTGTCAGACATTTTTAACAAGATTGCGATGAAAAAAATGAAGTACACAATGAGATTATTTTATCATGAAACATATAAGCTTGAGGCAGTTTAAAAAAAATGTTGCTGTAATTAGTTTAACCATATATGTCATAAAGCCCTATTGTGTATGTGCTGTATGACAGACTGTACAAATAAAATTGTAGAGATGGTGGTTTAGCAACAATTACCTACAGCTTCTTCCGTGTAACATCCGATTTCAATTAGCGTGAGTTAAGCAGCTACTTCCCAAACTGGCAGAATTATATTATTTCTATGGTTTCTTTTCTGTAGACACAAAATTACTTACATTCTCCCCTCCAAGCTGACAGCTGCAGCAGTGGCAGGAGAGGCAGGCTGCTCAGGTTGTGCCTCTGTAGCGTCTGTCAGATGCACCTTCACGAAAACCAAAGTGCTGGAAAGGCGCCGGCTCTGAAGGGCCAGCAGCAGCAAGGGCAGGAATGCTGTAATCACCTGTTGGAAGACTAGAGAATGGAGTGGCATTTTTTAGTTAACAAAGATGTGAGGTTTGCCTCCTGGGAGTTTCTCAAAGCTTGAAAATAGCAATTTCTGCTGCTCTTCCCCACTGTGATTTTCAGTTGAATTTTGTGGGATTTTTGGAACAGAACACTTGGGCTGATAGGGAGACGGAGCAGCTGAGGAAATACTGATGTAAGGAACACCCACATTTTCATAGCAATAGCTTTCCCTAATGTGCTGCAGTTAGTATTAGGTGTATTTCTCTTGTATAATCATGCAGAAATAAGAAATGTATAGAAATTGAGCAGCTTTAAATTTGAGGACTAAAGGATAGGCTCCAGCTAGTGCTGGCTTTCATCCTCTAATTTGTCCAGTTATGATGAGTCACTGTTACTCAGATAAAGCAATAAAAGGATATTGTTATAGAGGGTTAAGAAACAATTATTTTCTTCAGAATGTGTCCCCTGTAATTCCTACAGATTCCTCTGTATGCTTTTCAGGGCTGTGTGTCATAAGTTCTGACGTTTTCTAATTGCATACCAAGAAAGTTCGTCACTTTAGCCAAAGGTCTAAAATAGCATCTTGTAGAACCAATTTCAACTGAACTCACTGAACACTAAAGTCTACTCAGCTGTTCATGAAAGGCATCCGAGTTGTTCCGTAAGGCAGAGTCTGATTGGAAAAGTCAATGATGGTATCAGGAAGGCTCCTATTTGCTGCAGCAGATTTTGGATGAGGCATTTTGCATGCAGACATTTTAATGAAATTTTTTTCCCGTCCCTTGTATGTACCAGTGGGTAGGGGATAATTGAGCTGCACAACATATTTAGAAGTCATTGATACATGCCTGATAACACAGATTTTAATTTCACCAGATACATAACATGAAATCAGTGAACCATTTCCATTTTGTGAAGCTTTGCTTTTGGAGACGACAGGGACTGCTGGGTGTATACCAGAATGGTTTGTGAATATTGAAGTAAAAACCTGTGAAGTCTGTACTGCCTGAGGGTTTGAAAAAACCAGACAAGGATGTCTTGGACCATAGTTTCCAGCAAACTCAGATAAGGTGAAATAAATTCCTTGGTCCTCAAGGAAGATAATTACTCATTCTCTGTAATCCCCCAAAGGAAGTCTCCTTATTAATAATGCTATATCATAGATCAGTTTGTTCCTTGTCTAACGTGACTGGCTGATTATTAAAATCCTCCATTTTTCTCCAACTGTTGTCTTCCTGAGTAAACAAACCACCAAATTCGATTGGCTTCCTTTGCACTTCATTGCCCCTTGACAGCAAACACACCGTAAAAATGAACTGCCCCAGGGCTTTTTTAATCTCCAAAGGAGGAAGGAACAAATGCATAATTTCTTTAATTCTTTTATTATTGTTTTCACAAAACATAGTATTTAGTTTTGAGTGCAAAACCATTTTTTTGGTAAGCTAATGTCAAGGTTACACTAATATACTTTTTGTAGGCAGGAAGGAATAAAGAAGTCCATCTGTGTTTCAAATTCATTTCTGTTACAGTCCAAATTGTCTTCTGAGAAGTGCAAGGTAGCTAAAAGATCAAAACAAGGCTAAGAAGTACATGCTTTTACTTGCATGCAGTATTTTGTTTAGAAATGACTCTAACTTAAACAGTGAACAAACTCTGCTACAGTGTACTTGATTTCTTTCCTTCATTTTAGGGGGCACAAATCCATCAAAATGTATCGATACCTTTCCAACAGGGAATTATATTGTGGGCTTTTTATCTTTCTGCTACAATATGTTTACCTCTTTAAAGCCCTTCAGCTCATTTTCTTTACATATCAGGTTGGGGTAGATAATTACTAAGTAATGGATCATAAGAAAGCAATTTTTTTAAGGTCTTAGAATTTTGGCCAAGAAATAGCTATAACAAGGTTATAGTTTGCTAGAGCAGTTACTTTACCTGCTAAACAAAAGCCACCCCAAATTGTTTCAAAATTCCTTAAAAAAATGGAAAAAAACCTGCCTCTCCACAAGCTTAACTTTTTGAGTTATTACATATTATTTTCTTCCATACTCCTTGACCTTTCAAGTCACTTTCCATCTGGAAGATTTTATGAAATAGTGAAAATAACTTAAAGTAATATTCTGAAATTTCTAATTTTTTCCTCTAATGCAGGCAACATGAAAATGAGTGGCAATTCAAGGTGTGGGGTATTTTGTGCCTTTACGCCTTTGCTTCAGTAAAAGGGGTCTCCACATGATTTTTATGAGTGTATAGTGCCTGTAGGATTGAGGGGAGGATGGCAACAGGTCATCCATTACTATGGACACACCAGCTCTACCCTGCAGGAAGACCAGGGCTGTGAAGATGTTTTGCTTGTTATGGTCTGCTGGGTTCTTTATCACAAAATTTTTGATGAAATAGAACATTTTCTTGTTTCAATGAAATATCTACAGTGGTAAGAATACCTCAAGATAATCAGCTTGCTTAGTGAATTTTCTTAATTAGATACTAATAAAAAATTCTAGAGGAGTGTATTTTATCTCTGTTACTTAAAAATGTGAACTAAAGAAAGTTTTTACAAAACCTGTATTTCCTGGTAATAATTTAAAACTATGATTGAAAGAATATGAGATCTTACACTCATGTAATACTAATGCCAAAATTAGTACAACCAATTACACCCAGAGCTAGTGCAAAGCAAATGTTAATTTTCAGACTTCCAATGTTCAGCCATACTGGCACTGGTTAGAAATCCATACATGTGTTCTCTTTATTTATTCTCTGTCTCTACAGTGCCTTCATGTTTGGTCTCTTAACCTCCCTTCTGATTGTAAGGCAAGACTTCCCCCTTATTGACCACTGCTTATTTATATATAAACATATATGTTTATATGTTATATAAACACCATGATTTCATAGCCATACAGTAAAATATATGGAAATAAACATGCATATATGGTTCTTCACTCACATGTGGGCATTATATTTGCTGTTGATGAAGTCTGGAGCCAAGAGTGGTGAATTCAATTTTTGGTAGTAGGTGTTAGTATCTCACCATGTTAGTACGGTAAGGATGGCACAGATGGATGAGTCATTTAATTGCTTCACCGTTTTTTTTGTGCAGTCATATCTGGGGGTTTTTTTTAAGGAAATTATTTCGTGTTCATGAAGATTTGCAAGAATATATTAAAGAAAATGTCTATTAGTAAGAATTAATTAGTACCATAAAAACAGTACAAACTCATCAGCATCTTCAATACTGGAGTAATGTGGGTTGAGAGAGTAGGAAAATGTCCTTGATTTTAACTTTCTGAAGTGCGAGAGCATTCAAAACCAAAGAACCTGAGAAAGCTGGCAACATGCTACAAGTACAACCCACGTCATTCAAAAGGAAAGTGTCCTTTGCTGGGGAGGCAAACTGGCTGAAGTAGCCTGTGAACATCTGTCAGGCTTTGGCTCAGTCTGTTCCTGTGGTTCCTTCATCACACCAGACCCTCTTCTCAGGCTGTTGTGTGCTTTTGTTTTGTTTTCCTTTCTGTAGAACTTATGAATATTATGGTCTATTGACAATCTATAAGATAAAAGAAGGAAAAAGGAAGAAAGTGAGTAATATTACCAGTCTGATGTATTCTCTTTGCAGAGATCCCTTTTGGCACCTGACTGTACTTATTTCCTGCTGTTTGGGATTTGATTTCTATCTTTATATTATGACTAAATTAACCAAAAAACCCCCAAAACCCCAATTATTTAGTAGGGATGTTTTAAACTCAGCGCCTTTGCAATGTCTAAAATATCTTTTTTTGGAACTGGTTTGATTTGTATGAGCTAGCTGGAAGACTCATTAAGCAAAATATATTCAGATGTAGCTATTGTCCTTGATTTTTCATTCTGAACATAGCAGAAACATTTGTGCCAAGAGCAGAAAAGAGGGAGAGAGGATTATCCCAAAATAAATGCTGCATGATGGGTAGGGGCCTGCCAAGGGACAGCCCTCTCCATGAGCCACCTGGATTCCTGTAGGGAAAGGACTTGTCCTTTGGCACCCAAGACCGGTATCCTGATGAGGGTGCAAGGGACTTTCTGGATCCCTGTCTCTGAGACTCACTCTGCTTTTCTGACTGGGCACTCTGTCCAAAACCAGGGAAATTCTTGCATTGAAATTATTTATAAGAGATACAAAATGCTATTTTTTGGGAAATTGCCACATGGTGGAGAGGAATACTTTATTGACCCAACCAGGTCACATTTATGTATCAACTCAGTTTTAAAAACACTATCAATGCCAAAGTGTAGAAGGTAAGTATGCATGTTGATAGGAAAGAAATACTGTGCTTTTACCATTCTGGATTTCATTAAATCACAGAATGAAAGTCAGGGGTTCTCTGGTTTAATTGCAAGAGGTAGAAAGGAAATTAAAAATTATCTCTTTGGGGCCTATTAGAGAAACAGGGTAGGGAACACCAGGGCTAATGAGCTTGCTGTAGTGTTGGGAAAGGTGCAGGGGATAGCTCTGATAGGAACTGGCAATATGAGAGCAGAAACAGTTCTTGAATATTCAAGACTGCAGTGTTCACTCTGGGGAAAATACTCAAGAAGCTAATGGAAACAATAATTCATTAATATTTTATTTAAGATATTTATGCAAGTCATGTGCTTTTCAAGTATTTCCAGGCTGGTTCTATGAGATGGGAATATAATGAGGCCGAAGAATTGAGGAGCAATAACATATCTGAAACAAGTTTGCTAATTGAGTTTGATCCAGATCGGCCGCTTCAGGCGCTATCAAGTGAATGGGTTCTTGCTGGAGGTTGCTGTTTGTTGCAATATGGGAAATCTCTGCAACTCATACCCAAATGATCCCACAGTTCAGAGAAGGGGAAGAGCTGAGACTTTTGTCACACATGGTACTCCTGTAGTGTATTTTGACTGAAGTTAACAATTCAGGAGCCTTTGGAGAAGATTGTTGTTAATAGTCAGTAACAAAAATGGGCAAACCCACCTACAGCAAACGGGGCTGCTGAAGTGCTCTGTGCTTTGCAGTTGCCTGCATGTGAGAGCCCAGTAAGGTTAATATTAAGGAAATAACAGGAGAAATATCTGGTAGAAACAAGAGCTGTGCACTCTTCCCCTGTTCTGCTTGTCTCCTCTGCTTTAGAGCAAACTGTCATAATAACGGCACGGTACATGCACAGCCTTATGTTAACAACTTCCTGGAGATGATATTCTATTCCCTTTGGGCAGCCTGCATGCCAGCATTTGACATATGCACAAAGAAGGGAACTGAGAAAGGGAGAGTGGATAATTGTGTCATCAGCAAGTAGCTGGGAAAGTACAAGACAGCAGACTACTTCATACAGCTTAGCGTAATTTGATATTTTGACACTCTTTTCCTTGAAATGATAAAGAACCTATTAGACTTCAAATCATTTTAAAATACTATTAAATAAAAGGAACTGACCAAAAAAACCCCCACCCCCTTAAGGACCCACCCAAATCTCAACCAATCAAAAACGTCCAAAAGCTCACCTCAAACCAAAACAACAAGAAAAGAGCAAACCCCCAACCCTTCCCTGCTTTTTCCCCCCAAAAAACAGAACCCACCTGAAAGTGTTTTTAGGGAGTGTTTGACCTCAGTGGAGGTTAGCCAAGGTTTGGAAAAGAGTTCTGCAGAGGTGTGATAGATGGATACCCTGAGGCTGTTACCTGAGTGTCCAGTGCAAAGGCAAGACTGTCAGAACTGCACTGCAGGACACGTGAGAGCAGTGCTGGCCACAGAGCAGTCTGGAGAACCTGAATTTCTCAGGGCTCTGAACAGCCTTCCTGAGAGCTCTAAACACTGGTGAGCTCATGCACACAGTACCCTAGTAAGATAATTCATTACAATTCTTTTTTCTTCATAGCTATCAGTTCTGATGTATATAGGTGAGCTCAAATTTCATTCAGAGTTTTGCGTAAAGAACAATGATCATGGAACAAACTGTTCTTTATACCATAGTTATCATCGTGCTCTGTTTGGAGTTTGTTTTATTTTAAGGTGGGTCATTGAAGACACAGTTCCTAGCATAGCTTTGCATTGTAAATAACTTTGTATTTGGAGATGAATAGTCTCTGCCTCTGACAAGAAAGTGCAGATTATCTGTTCCTCTGGAAGTGGCCAACCCTTCAATTCTTCTTAGTCAAAGTTTGCAATTTCTAGATACAATAGCCAAACTTCTACCAGTTTGCTATTGTTCAAAATACTTGGGTCTATTTCCACATATCTTGCTGAATAATAAGAAAATAAGCTCAATTTTATGGCACTAAACGTCCTTCTGATACGGGCTCCTGACAGCATATGAGCACCGCTGACCACATAGTCAATAAACCCATATTGTCAGAGACCTTCAGATTGCTGATGTGTTCTGTTTCAGTGGCAGCTGTGTGCCTTCATGTACCTTGAAAGCTAATACTATATGAGTGTGCTACATTGTTTTTTTAACTCAGTACGCCAAAATAGAAACTCTAGCATAACAGCTATGCTTAAATTGCTTAAATGCCATTTCTCAGGATGTTAGGTGGCTCCTAATATCTTTTCTTAGGTTTCTTAATTTTGTGTGTGTGCTTTTTCTGTTCTAGTTGAACAAGATCTCAGCAGCTGTGACTGTTCTTTGCCCTGAACCAAACTATTGGCTCAAATTTACATTGTCTAACCAAATTGAAGGGAGAATGGTTGAATTGTGTGAGGATTTATTTCACTCATTCTTAAATTCAAAGGGAAATGCACTATTTCAGAATAAATTTTGGAAAAAAAAGGTAATCCCAATATATTTAGTCAAGGTTTCTATAGTAATCAGTAATATGCAGAGGGCAGGGGTTTTTGAGAGCTTAAAGTCAAATATTTTCATTCCTCTAGTGTTTGATTCATCCCATTATTAAGAATTTCCTTTATGAACAAATGTCTAGAAACAGAAGTATACTGTTTTCCTTGTCTAGCTTGATTCTCTAAAATTTAATGTTTTCAGAACAGCAACTCTTGAAATAATCGGTATTAACAAAAAAAAAAAAAAAAGGGAGGAGAGGGGTGTTGTCCATCATGAGGTAGCAACATCTTATTGTCATAAAAAACCTGTGTGACAAGCTTTATGTGCTGCTCTGGGTTGGGCATTTCAGTGAGATTTGAGGTGCTGTGGTTTAGCTGTTTCAGTCTGGATTTGTGCCAATATTCCTGACTTTCAAGACAAAACATAACTCAGAATAGAGTGCAAAAATAAGAGTTTGGAGTATAGTAGCACCTGTAGCTTAGAGTTACAAATGCAGCAAAAGCCGAGTCCTGGTAGAGTTTTAGGCTGCCAGGCTCTGTTCTGACAGCTTGGAAGAAAAGGCAATAATGCATTTGTGAAGCTACATAATTGCAGTTGCTATGGGAACAAGCCTTGGGTTAGGAAGTTCCCTCAGTTCTGTGGATTAAAATTTCTGTCTCGGCAGTGCATCAATATGCTATTTTGAATAACACCTCTTTAAATTATCTCCCTGAAGATGTTACAATTGTCATGGACATTATTCAACATAAAATGACCTCTGATACAATTCTTACTAGCACACAGTTGTATGAATTGTCAGTTGAGCTATCTGAAAGCAGAAAAATTCCACTGAGACTTTTATATGAATTTTTTTGTTTAATTGTTTTAAATATATCTTCTTTTTTTCTTCAAATTTATTTTTATAATGAGTGTGAAATTCCAGTTGACTGACTTGGTACTTTTTGCAGAGCAGCTTAAGCTGTTATTTTTGAAGACTTCAGAGAAAATGAACCATTTTCTTCAAGTAAAGCAATCAAGGAATATGTTTTAAAAACAATCTAGAGGAATTTTTTCCAAGTGCTGGTTCCTGAAAGTAAAGATATATATTTTAAATTTTTAGTTTCTGAGATTTTCATTAAGGATTGAAGTTCAGATTCTTAAAGTAGCACCTGTTTCTTAGATTCTATTTACCCACAACTTTGGCCAAATTTTTCAGATTCAATCTGGATACTTCTTAATGGTTATCATATGAGAAATGAAATGCTGTCATGTGGTAATTTCCATCAGAACTTTTAGAGACTGTTTTTTAAAAGAAGCTTTTTTGAAGAGTCACTTGTGATTTTTGTTCTCTTCCCTAGAGGCTTGAGTTGATCCATGGTGAGGTATCAGTTGGTGCTGTTGGCAGAAACATGTCGTGCATGGAAATCTGAGAGCTTGCTGGATGAGCCCTCCACCCAGGAACTTCAAATTTCATTTGCTGTGGTTCCACTCTGCATTAATATGGGGTGGCAGCTTGTCCTGTGTCTCTGCATTAACAAGGTGATCTCCACAAAACCTTTACTAATTTATTTTTTGAGACAGAAATCATGTAAATATAATCCATTAGAAGCAATTACGTGCATGCTTTCTCCATTACTTTGATCCTGGGAAGCTGTACATAAGACGAGGCAATAGCGCAATGCAGATAAAAATGAGGAAGTTATGTAGTGGTTGAGCATTTTGCTCTCTCTGATTGCCATTTTGCATTGTCTTCCCCTAGGCAACTACATTATTTCTTCATTGTTATTGCAAAAGGAAGGTAGAAATACCAGGAGATAATAACCAGGAGAAATAAAAGTCAAGGAGCATGTAGGAGATAATGCAATCTGTGGAGTAGGGGGAAGGGAGGATGTGATGGCAGCTCTGTTTTCCTGACTAGTACAGCAGCTGCCATTTCATAGCACGTACAGCAGTCCATGGAGTTTAGCTTGTGCCATTGTTCTGAATCAAAGACAGCCACTGGGCTTTCCCTCTTCCTTCCTAATGAAAAATCTGTGCTGAAGATGGACAGTAGTCTGTGTTTTACCACTAAGTGTCGTTTAAAAACAAGCAGCAGGGGTTTTGTGACATCTAATGCTTAGAAACTCAGCAAACTGTCAAAAGACTGGTAGGGACTTTGATAACTTTGATGGCTTTAGGTTAAGGAAATTTAATTTAATTTAAGGAAATACATCTGGACTTGTTGCGGAGTGCTACAGCCAGGTTTCAGTTTTCCCCATGGCCAGGCACTGCCGTCTCCCGCCTTCCTCCCCTGGTATTTGGCTTCTCCCCTGGGAAGACTCTGTATCCCGCAATACACTGCAAGCTTGCGAAATTCAAACCCCACATCCCTACACCATAGGATGTTTTGTATCCCCCCCCGCCCCCTCACAATTGTATATATGTTACTGTAATATGCCGTGCCAGGGCTTCCTGGCACGAACCTGGTGCCCAAATAAACCATCTGGAAAGCCCCTCTGCCTTGTCTCTCCTTCCTCAACTCCCTGGACCACCGGTGGGTTAGACAGATCCCTGCAGGACCTTCACCAGCCCTCCAGCACCCGAAGCAGCTTGGCAAGCCTCTGAAACTGCAGGCGGCTGCCCAGTACTTCTGCTGGCAGCATCATGGCATGGACTGTATTATTTGCGTGGCTCATGGGCTTGGTGAGGGGATGGAGCTAATGTGGACTTGGCTATTTCTTTGTCCTGCCATGGGGAGAAAGAGAATGCCGGCCGTGTCCTCCATGGAAGCAGGTTCACTTCCCACCCACGTGTGCCGGAGAAAGGCACTGAATTNGTGCCGGGCAAAGGCACTGAATTCTCACCCATGTGGATTGGACAGCTCACACAGTTCAGATAGAAGGGGTCTGAGGGCTCTCCATATGGCTATTCCAGCAAAGCTTTATTTCTGTCACTGAAGGGAAGCCAGGGATGCAAGAGACCTAGGCCAATGTGATTTAGGCTATAAAGGGTACAAACTGGGGGGAGATTGGTTTGTTGGTACAAGGGTCAGTTGCAGCAGGATGGAGAGAGAAGTGGGGTGAGGGGTCTGCCCAGGTAGGCAGGATCAGGTTACAGCTGCCTTAGTCCAAATTGATGAGAGATGAGAGGTTTTTCATCCCAGTGTACCTGGGGCTTTCTCAAACCCTGGTGTCAGCCCACCGTCAGGGGTTACCTTCATTCTGATCCACCACAACACTGGACAGTCATATCCAGTAGTAGCAGCTGCAACACAGCCTTTCCTCAGCAGTTAGGCTTCCTGTCAAGATACGATGTCAAAACCCATTGACACAATATATTTTATTTTTTAATGGCAAAAAAGCCTGGCCAGAAATATTTTCATAAGTTCCTAGCAGCAATATATGGCCCAGGTGAAGTAACAGGTACATGGGGATGTAAACTATTTGTTTGTTTGCACTGTACAAATATTTGCATTTTAGTGCAGTCACATGAGGAATAAGATACTGCTCAGCATGAGTAAGATAATCAGAATCTGGTCCAGAATGAATAGTCACAAGCCCTTAGCTTGAGTTTTCTGGTTGCTGGGATAGACTAGTTTCAGGATTCAGCCTGCTGCTTTGTGCTTGGTATTTTTTATTTTCATTTAGAATTATCCATCTGAGATATGGCAAGCAACATTTGGGCATATTTTACAGAAAGTGCTGTTTGGACACTTCCAAAATTGTGTATTGAAAAGAAAACCAATTTTCTGTAGAAATACTCAAGCTTGGCATGTTTTTATGAACTTAAAATTTCCCCCCATTGACCATGATTAGAAATGTTGCAATTCTGTGGCATTCATGATGAAGGGAAGTGAACTGTTTGTGGAAAAAGATCTTTCCCACCTGAGTTAAGAAAGAACAATGGGTCTATTAGTGCTCACAGTTCATCTCTCTTGGAGGCTTGCCCCAGTGAGCTTCCTTGAGGCTATCCTGGGTCCTGTGAGAAACTGAGAAAGGTGAAGTTCATATATCCTTCTTCATAACTTTGAAGTCTGATCCCTACTGTGGGAATTCAGCCCAGGCAGAATCCCTAAGAGCTGTACTTTATTCATTACTCAGTCACTGTTTTTGAATTGGTAGACCAAGAGTAACCTAGAAGCATAGGCTGCAATCTTTACAAAATATTATTGAATCCTCTACAAAGGATTACCAAGAGAAACCTTAATTTCTGGAGTTGCTGCAAAACACTGTAGAAGTGGTCCAAACCTGTACAACCTGTTCATGGTAATTTCTGTGCAGATGCTTTTCCACCTGGGAATGTTCTTGAAACATTTCTTCTGGCTTCTTATTGCAGTGTCTCATCAAGAGTCTGAAATGGACTATGGGACATTGCACAGAATCACAAACCCCAGTCAGTGTTTTCATAAAGAAATTGGTGCACTTGAGTCTGGGGTGAAGTGATTGCTTTCACTGTGATCTGACATCTTTTAAACAACTGTGTTCTGTAGATCGGTGTAAGAAAGCACTCATCGTATTGCCCTTTATCATGCAGTTTTTCAGAAACAAATTTGCATGTCCAGTACTGCTAAATTGTATGTATACATTGTGTTAAAAATGAGAGTCTAGCAATTGGTCTAATTGGACAGCTAAGGTTGTCTATTGGTAAAATAAATCCCTATGCAGAAAAAAGGTAGCAGGTCAGCTGTCTGCTCCATTCTTCCTTCCTCGGAGTATACTGGATTGTAGCAGCTTTTGGCAGGCATAATTTCCCTGGCTTTTGCAGAAAAAGTGGAATTTAGAATAGCTTTGAAGCTGTTTTAATTTACATCAGAGAATAAGTATGTTCAGTGTGTCCCTGAAAGGCTTTTTGTTAGGTCAAAAAAATCCCCTTTTCCCAACCTATGGGCAAGACCTTTTTAAAAATACAGTAATTTGAATCTTTTCAGCTTGATCATAATGCATCTATTCCAGAAACTGTAAAATTCCTTACAAAAATAAAATATGAAGTCACCCTCAAACATTGTTCTTTCGCTTCTGTGTTTCAAACCAAAATACTTCAAGATCTCTGCATGAATGGAATATGTTGGAGAGTTGGAAAATGGATCTCTTACCATGGTCACCCTTACTGTAAGATACAGATGGGACTCACCTAGTTTTTGTGTTTGCAGTTCAGATTCTGTGCTTGTACCTTAGTATGCATCAGAGAGGTGATGAAGCTCTGGCCTCAGCTGTTCAGGTTATGTGCACACTTGCAAGCATCAGAAGAGGTGAGACTGTCCCCAAAATTGTTTTGCTTTGCTGTGCAAATGGCAGTTCATTTTTGCTTTCTGATCTTGTCTATAACATTAAGCCAAGACTTGTTTGGATTTCAATACCCTGTGGGTTTTGGGAATGTCTTTGAATAACCTTAGCATATCAGAATTTTTTTCACTTTGGGCATCCACGCTGGAGTAAATGGAGTTGCTAAGGATTTTCTAACCTATAAGATATCCTATCCCTTAGGTGTATTTGTAGTAAAGTATGACTTTAGGTGTGCTCGTGACTTCAGCAGGTGAGATACTTCAGTAAGATTCAGTAACAGGGTAGACCTGGATGTGTCATGATTATAGCCCTATTAATTTTGAACAGGCTATGCCATATAGCACTGGACCACCCAGCATATGGACTGCTGGGTGATTTTCTCTTTCAGCAAAGAGAGAGCGTGAAAGGAGGAAAAAAACCCCAGACAACATATCTGGTCATATCTACAATCCCTATTCTATTCTGTTTTTAAGATATTCTAGCAAAAAACATCTTGCAGAATTTTCATACCAAGTGGTTTCTCTTTTTGCCAGCATCATATTTTTAGCACATTTTAAAATTTTGTAATCTGTGTGTTATTATTAAGAGTGTCAAATGTCACATTAGAAACCCGTTGTTTACATGGTTCTGCTGATGTTGTGTGAAAGTGTTTTTCAACTTCTTTAATTTGCTTGTAAACAAGTATTTTTATCAACATTAGGGAGCTGTTAGTCATGTCAAGTTGCGCCTGCCTTTCCATCCATTTCTGTGCCCGCAATATTCATGGACAATTAACTGTTGAGCGAGCAATTAGTCTTGGGTGTCTTCATTCCCTCCACTTGTGCAGGGCATCCAGAGAGAGAAAAGAGAGAGCTTGGAAAAAATTGTGTGATGAGAGATATACTCTCATCTTCCTTTGCCTGGAATGAGACATTGGTCTGACCAGTTGATCTCAGGCAGCTTTTTTGTAGAGGTGTGGTGGAACCAACATTCACAGAATGTTATGCTGAAGAACTGAATCAATTTTTCTTTGACATACGCTATAGCAAAGTCTGATGTACCATCTTCTTTTATAATATTTTTACACCATTTAATAAGTAAACTCATTAACATTATTTGATTAGCTATACAGATTGCGTTATAAAGAACTATAAATTAAGAAATCTGGGGTCATATTGTAGAGCATTTAAAATCATACTTTACTGTCATTTTGCTACATTTGAGAAGTATTGTTAACAGCCCAGTATTGCTGAAGTTAAAGGTAGCTGCAGCCGCCAGTGTCTGGAGAACGCACAGAATCTCCTACACCTGCTCATACTTTGGAGACCACAAAACTGCCCGGGGTTCTGTGTGACAAATTATCCAGCACCCTGGGTCAGATAGATGGCCGCAGAGGAGAGGTATTTCATTGTCTATCTACTTACCTAGGTATTGCCTCCACAGTGGAAGGCAGAGCAGTCATTGATAATAAAGCAGGTAGAAGTAAAGAAGAGAGAACGGACTCCCTGATAGCATCACCCAAGTTTATTTTCTCTTCAGGATGCGAGCTATCAGAAAAGACCTCGAGGGGGTGGTTACACAGAGTTTTAAGGGGAAAGGAAAGGGGTGGTCAGAGGGGAAGGGTCCAGGGTCTCATATAATCACAGATTGATGTGGGATGACAGTTCTCCAATGAGTTCTGGGCAAAGGTGGAACATATTTGCATTAACCAATTAGTGTTACAGAAAGGTAGAAGTTTCTAGTAATTGTTGAATAGTAATACAATGTGATGAATATTAAAATAACAGAGGTGGAACAGAATCTTTGACTGACAGGGTTAAAACGTGGCAGCTAGGGGATTTCCCCTAGCTCACTGCTACACTCATGTCTCTAGCTGCTATGCTGGGAGGAACATAATGGCCAAAGAGCCTCTACCAGTGTTATAATTCAGTTCAGTTAAAAACACTTGCTATCTGCGAGGCTTTGCTATATCTAAGCAGACATAAGCATGTGTTAATCTGAAATTTGATTAGGCCTAGTTCTCAGCAGTAATTATCAAGATATAATGTGAACCTGAGAGATGTTTGTTATGCTTATGTAACATCTGTAAGCATTGTTCTCTTGTGCTTTCACTCAAACGTGCCCCATATGCAATCCAGAATCAGCACTTACTCACCAGTAAAATACCCGTGTAGAGCAGCATAGCATGAAGGTGGCATAAGAACAGGATAACTGGGGTGGAGGGGCAGACTGAAAACTGCTACCCCAGCGTTGCAGAGGCATGTAGGGGTATTTGAACTCTCAAAACTGCAGTTGCTCTGAATGTTGAACTTTCAGAAGAAGTTTAGTGAGGGTAAGGTCTGTGAGGAGTTACAGTGGGGAGCCTCAGAAGGGTGCCAATCCAGAGCACCACAGTTCCTCTTCTCCCAGCAGTGTCTGGAGATGGGCACACTGCCAGGGGGTGAGAATAGCCAGGTACTTGGATCAATTAGAAACTGTGGTGGGAACTGAGCTGTTGGGAGCAGACCCAGGAGCACCCCTAGATATTGTCTCCATTCCCCCGCTCAGAACCGGCTGCTGCCTCAGCAGCTGCCACAGCTCTGTAGCCTTAGGAACTTCTAGGAGGAAAGAATGGGTCAGAATCCAATTTTGCCTTGATTTTACCTCCATGTATCCTTCATGACTAGCAACAGCAGATTAAATACAGAAATACAGTCAGTTCAATCTATTTTAATTCAACTCAAATATAATAAAATAGGTATAAATGGAAACCATTGCTTCACTTATCAAATTGCATTACACAGTCACAATGTTTCAGCATGTTGCTTATTTTTTTGAGTGCTTAAGCAAATAATTAGTTGTGAAATATTCTATAATAAATTGTTAATGTTCATATTTGGCTGTCATTTGTTACTGGCTTTTTGAGAACCTCCCACCTTAGCATTAGTCAATTTATTATCCCAAAATTCTTTGTACTTTCAAAATAAAACAGATATCTATAAAAAAATCAGATCAAAGTACTGTTGGCAATGTCCCTCTAAATCTGCTCCCAAGATGGAGGGGTTTTTCTCCTAACAAATTCAGAAAGATAAGTAATTGGAAAGCTTTTGCAACAAAAATCGCATCAGTTTTGAACTGATAGCCTGGGTACAAAATTCAGCCTGATTTGATTTAAAACTGTCTGAAAGCAAATGTACAAAATCGGGGGCAAAATTATTAAAAGGTTGCAGAGCATGGTTTGAGCTCTTGTTTGAGTAATGCTGAAAAATAAAGGTGTTTTTTTCACCCTGTGTTTTTGCATTTATCTGTAAAATATTGCTTTTGGAGTAACTGCAAAGTGAAGACAATTAGTCTGTAATGCTCTGTATTTTCTAGATGAGTATAGGGCTAGGATTCATAGCTGATTCACTCAATTACTGCTTTCAATAATGTTCTTACCAGGATATTGCTTTTTGGGCACTTAAGAAAATGGAATAAAATTGGATTTTATGTAAGATGAACCATAAAGGGAAAAAACACACCACCAGTACGGGGTTATTGGCCTTCAAAAACGTAAATTGTCAGCTTAACGCTCTCTGTCTCATGAAGGTTCTGATATTTTAAATTTTTTTTTAGTATTGGGGAAAAGAGGTGTATGAAAAAGTAGCATTATCCACATGAAGCCTATTAAACAGTATAGTAGTTGCCTTTTACATGTTTCAAAATATGGATGTGGCTCTAATTTTAGAAAAAAAATTAATGTATTTATTCCAAGCACTACAGAATCCCTCTTGATATACTACAGGCTAAAAAAAAGTAAATATATATATATATTCTGCAACTACTGCTAGTAACATTAATTTCAACTGTGGAGATTATGAACTTGCTAAAATATTTTTTACTGCGTGTCTTTTTACACATTCTTAACTGGAAAAACAGCTATATCAACACTGAATCTTCTTAAGGGGCAAGATCCTAAAACTACAAAAGTTGATGGAATTTTTTGCAGCTGTCTTTAGTGAACTAGGTCTTTTTCATGTCTAGTAATTTATTTTTTTTAAATTAAGTCATTCACTTCAAAATATGTAAGAGTTGGCCACTTATTTAATTTATTCAACTAACAGAAAAACAGATGAGGGTTGAGAGTTGAAGCAGCTTGTCTATTTAGTAAGAATATTTTCCATAACCTGAATCTCCTTTCAGAGTTTAAGGTTGTTACTTGTCCTTCCCACAATGAACACAGAGCACAGTTTCCTTCTATCTTCATTGCAGTCTCATAACCACCTATTATCATGTGACTCCTCAAGTTTATTTCTCTCATATAGTAAAGAAACCAAACTCATTCAAGAAGAGGCCAGATTTTCTAGATTTCAGATGGTGTGGTGAACTGGACTTTGCCCTGCTGTTTCTCATCTTCCTTGAATAGGATGCTGCAAATTACATACAGCATTGCAGCCCATGAGATGAGTTCCCAGAACTGTAATATTTGTCTAACAACTCTGCTTAAATGTGACTTGTATCAACATGCACATTAGTGCAGTTGATCTATTTTTTTTCACTGTAGGAGAGTTTTAATTTTTTTTTCAGCTGTAGAATAACACTATAAACTTCTTTCTGAACAACTGCCATCACTATCCTGTATTTTCAGAGTAGACTGAAAATAGTACTTTATCTTCACATTTATTGCACTATATTGCATATATTTCAGACTTCCCCCCCCCCCCCACCCCCNATTTTTTCGACCTCCCCCCCCCCCCCCCCAAGAGTAGAAGGATTTCATAATATAAATAGGGTTGGAGCTGAGGCATCTAAATGGCCTTGTCATCATTAGAGAGGTTTTGTTCCTTGGGCACAATAGGCATGGGTGCTGTGTGCCTAAACTGGTTCTGGGATCAGGTGAATGGAAGGCAGTGTAAGACAGTTTGGTGGCTCTTAATAACTGATAGTTCAAGCACATTTTGAATAGTGCCAGTATGTTTATTTTCCTTTTATTCTCTGATAGTGGTATTCCTTTAGTGAGTAGCAAAGTATGTAGTGTCCTGAGTTGAATGTGAACTGTTCTCATCATCAGTTTCTTGGTATTTTAAATCATTCCACAACACCTTTCAAGGGCCTGTCCCCAAAACACAGCCACGAGCAGACACCTTGACATACAGGTGTGCCCTGAACCTTGTACTGGTGCAGATGGGGGGCCAGTTAAGCTCAGCTATCCCTAGGCAAGAAACTGCAGCACCACAGATAAGATCAGAGCTCCCTGAAGCTGTTACCCTGAGGGATTACAGGAGTTCACGTGGCTGCACAGTTGAGGATCTCTAGGTTAATCATTCTGGTTAGGTACTTAGAGGTGGAATGGATCTAGGCAGAACTCACTGAAACTGTCTTTAACGAGGTGCTATCAGGCTGCATTCAGGTTCGGCAGTGTTTTACCTATTTGAATTAACCTGTGTGCATGGAGTCTAGGGCCAGGAATATTTTTATATTACCTGTTATGCTTATCCTAAAGGCACAAAGTCCTAAAAAGGTGCCTTAAATAAATAGAAAGGTTTTCCAGCGATGATGTTTGATACAAATGAGAAGGCTGCTTTCAGCACAATGCCTCCCAGTGCTAACAACAATGGGGAGTACATGTACAATTCACTTCAGACAGAGCCAAATTGTCTTGCTACTACAGTTGGCTGATATTACTAGTTTTAATAATTTAAAATTTGGCTACAAGGAAATGTCAATGGAGACTGGCTTCAGTAGATATTTGAAAACATTGATAAAAATTTTTACTTTCAAATCATTCTCATTGACTCTGTGAAATGTCAGTAGTTGGACAGGTTTTAATTGTAACACATGATCGCTATCATGAACGTTTCAAAATTTAAAGGTTTTATTTGCTCTAGACACATTTTTTTAGTATGTCTCTAATCCAAGAAACAATATATGCCGCAAGATTGATTATATCTCTGTCTTTGATTTGACCTTGCATTTATAGTTCTAATTATTTTCTTACTTATTGTCAGCCTGTGATTTTCCAGACTTGGAAAACTGAAGGGGATATTAGAGAAGCACATCTGTGCATCTCTTACACCCTGAGGGAGCCTGTGCTCATATGCTTGTGCTCTCATCAGTGGAACTGTCCTCACAAGCTCAGAATCAGTCTGGCCTCTGAAGGCTCAGTACCTGTGTGATGAACAAAGGACAGGAGCAGTGAAATATAGGTACCTGTGTGCATGGTAAATGAGCAGATCTAAAAGGAGTACTTTTATGGGCAATACACTGGAGATGAGATGTCTCTGCAATGCTTGTTAAAGATTCTCCTTTACTTTGTACTTAAGACAACATTTTTGTCTGGAGGTTTGGAACAGTTCTTGTTATGCTTAGAACTAACATTTCGTTCAACTATACAAATTGAGAGGAAACGAATAAACATTGCCTAAGAATGAGAATGGGTTTTTTGTGTTTTATCAGGCACACAGGAGACACTGTATGGTGCTGAAATAATTACTGTTGGCATATATGCAGAGTTGAGGCACAAATGGGAAAAATTGAGAAAGCCCTAAATAGAGGTTTCAGCTGTTTGCTAACTGTGACTGCAGACATCCCTCACTCTGAAGAGTTCTTTACATTCCTAATCCTAATAGATTTTTTTTCCTATGGAAAAGCTAATGAACTATTTAAATTAATGAACTATCAGGCTGTTTTGTTTCTTCAAATAGCTATGCTATTGCTATAAAACACTTTGACGCTTTCCTTGGACCCTTGTATTTACTCTGTTAAATTATTATTTGAGAGATATTCTTGAAGGCTTGTAAACTACTTGTTAAAATGTAACTTCTTAGTGTTATTTAGAAGTGTGTATTTATGTATGGTATTTTTTATTTACAAAAATTCTTACATCTATTGTAGGATTATTAATGATATTGCTTCACATGATTTTAGATTTGAACAATGAGAAAAGTAGTGTGAGTATGCACAGGTATGTGCAGTAGAATTGAATATTTTTGTTAATTTGGCATGGACTGCTTTTCTGTTATCTTTCAAATGTGGACTGGATGAATATTACGCTTTTGTAATGCTTAATTAATTACTTATTTAAAAAAAATAGATATTAATTTCTGTCTATGCCTTAATAAGCATATGTACACACATTTGAAATGTACATTTGAAATGCTGTGAATTTGAAATATAAGTCTGTGAAATGTAACAGGTACATTGACAGTAAGAATGGAGTCTATTCTCCTTTCTTGATAAGGGAATCAGAAAATCACGTGTTCAATTTTTTTTGGCACAGGGGAAGCATTTTCAATGACTTACAAGATATAACTTTAATAATTTCCATCTGCTGCAAGAAAACTTCTGTAAGTGATATATAATTACAGTAAGTTGTGACTATTTCCACAAATCTGTTTCTGTGAACAAAAGATAATCTGTGCAGTATATCCCAAAAGTTAGTAAGTGTACACATGCTCTACAGTCACAGCTATGGAATGTAAATTAAAATTCCTGGGAAACAGGTAGACATTTCTCAATTTTGCCACATGTTTATTTTTAATCTATGCTTGACAACGTGGTGTGTTTCACAGAGGCTACCAACATCTCCAGTGTTTGATGAGGCATAGCTAAATCTTTCACCATCTACAAAAAGTGCTTTTATCATGTAGAACCAGAGATGTGCACAGAGGCTGATAGAACTTCTCTGGTGACTGTAAACCAATGTTTAGCTGCAGGGAAGTAGGGAACAAAGAGTCTTTTAGTGGCTTTATTGCTCTCCTGAAATATGTGTGGAGAGATAATGAGACCAAGCTGGGTATAGCCCCCGTCTTGATGGGACAGGAGGAGCGAGCGGCGGTGTCTGGGAGGAGGGATGGCAGGGCACGTGTGTGGAGTGTCTGCTTTTCATTCATTTATCTGATCAGGTTTGCCTTTTGTAGCCCTCAGCTTCTAGGTATAAATGGGAACTGAAGACAGCACTTATTTTCTCTTTTTTCACCCTCTTGTCCCTTTCTTCTCTCTGCAATGGCAGGGTGTAATGTTCACCACACAGGTACAGTGCTCCTCAGTGTGTGTAAGGAACTCTGTCCTGGAGAGGCTGACCACGGCCTTGGGAAAACCAACAGCATTTGGAGCAGACTGGGGTCATGAGGGAAGAAAGGACAGAGGGTGACTTGCCCAATGTCCTTTGCTGCATCAGGACATGACTGCAGAGCGCTCCTTGTTCCACAGCTAAAGCAGATACTCGTTCTTCTCTGTGCTGCTTTGCAGAAGTGAATTTTAAACTGCCTGAGACTCTCTTGCCACTTTGTATCAACGCACAGGAATGCAGGAGCGACACTGTGCAGGTGCAAAAAGCCAAATTAGTTCTGGCAGTCTAGAGGGCAGGAAAGTCTCATTAGTTAAAAATGGATTTTTTTACAGGAAAGACTGATTGATTTTGGATTTATTCTACTGGGGTTTTTTTTGGTCTTTTTTTTTTTGTTTGGCATACAACACTACTGGATAAATAAAAAGGAATTAAAGTAAACGCTACTAAATATTTCTTCTTGCAATTTGACCAATAGACATTGTCTATTGCTAGATATTATGTAACTAAATAACACTTTTTTTCAATTATATTTAGTATTTCTTGGAGAAAAAAAAAAGAATACAGCTTGTGTCTCTATCTACTCATATAGATACTGGAAATTTCCCTTTTGTTTTAACAAAGATCAAACAAAATTGTGACACTTTGACTTTTCAAAATATTTTCCTTGTCATCTTCTAAAGAAAGACAGGTATTTTAAGTGCATTCAGCTACAGACTCTTCTAGATCAAAGAAGGGAATAGAATAGGTACAGTATTTGGCAGTTTTTTCTGACTACTCTTAAAACATTGTTTTTTCTTCATGCTGTGATAGTTTAAATTTATGTATGGTTGTGCTGTCAGTGCAGTGTCTATCCATCATATATGCCGTATAAAGGTCAGAACAGAAAAATGTCACAGCTTTAGGAGGGGAGGATTAAAAACATTTGTTTGAGCTTAAGCACTGGAAAATAGAATCTAGATTCAGTCAGCTACAGTTTAACTATATATTTTGATAAAGTTATTTCATTTAACCAGACACCTTATAGGGTAAATGAGCTCCATTAAAGTAATCATAACTGATCATTTTGCAATGCAGTGAAGTGAATGAATGGACTTCAGTGTTAGTTAAACTTTACAGTACCTTTCATTTTAGGAGTATAATTGACATTAGAGTGCACATTTAATCTATTTGTCTTATTTATCCTCATGATCAAAGATGGCAAGGTATAGAACTTTGAAATAGTCTGTAGGCTATACAGTTTGCTGTATCTTATCACCCAATCATCTTGTCAGCTGCTGCACTTCTGGTTTTTAGTAGTATGAATTTAGAAACTACTGAAGGAAATGGTCTTAAATCCAGGTGTCTCTAGAATATTATAAGGCAAACACAAGAAGGAGAGGGCTGCTCTTGAAGTCCCCCACACACTGACACATCTCTTTGGTTTCTTATTTAGTGTTTTAGAGCCAAACGCTCCCTTTCCTTCAGGATTTTAGCTCCAATGACACACACTGAATTGTTATCTGGACTAAACAAATAACACTGGCTTCAATTCAGGTTTGATGCTTTTATGCTGCTTGAATAATCTGATTTATTGTTTTACATGGTGTTCCTGTGTGGTGTGATGTGCTCTGCTGTATTGTAATTTTCAGTCATGTGTCATGTGAATTCCACAAAAGCACAAAAATCCACCACTGTCTTATCTATATGGCCATAAAGCTCCCTAAGGATCCCCCAAACATTAATTGAAATACTTATTGCTAGCCAGTGTGAAGAAACTGGGACAGTTTGTTTGAATCTAAGTATGGCCATATACAAAGAGCATTTGGAATTGCTATAGAATGTAGGAAAGGGCTGTTAATATCAGCTATTGAAATGAAGCTGCAGAGGTACATTAAAAATGTAAAATATGAAATTAATAATGGGAAAATCAACACAGAAAATGCCATAAAGAAATTCCTCAGAAAGCTGAAAACTTACGCTAGAGTGGCTAAATGTGCATCCACAGTGTTTTCCTTAACCAGCCATCTCTGGAAACAAGAAATATACTCGGCTCCATATGCTTGTCTTTATTCATGCAGCAAGGTAGACTGCTTGTGCCGCCACTACCAGTGTATTATTCAAAAGAAAATGCTGTTTCAGTATTGGTACTGAATTGAACATTTCCTAAGGACACTGAGGTATCCTTAGAGAAAAGAAAGAATAACACCAAACCCAATGTTTTCTTTCCAGAAAAAGCTATTGAAATATTTTACATCTTGCATCCTCTTTCTTCACCTGTCAAAAGTGTTTCAGAAGAATTTTCTCTCCCTGTTGGATAAGTTCACACTGTATTAAACAAATATAAAAGTTTTTTTCACACGTCTTTCTATATGTTTAATGACGTCTTTAATTTTCAGTATTCAGAGTATTTGGGGGCAAATCTGGTATAATCCCTTATTCTTTATTCCAGGCCATCATGCAAGTTACAGCAAAAAAAGTGCTCATCTCCAGGAGTTTTTCTCATGGTTTGATCTTTCTAAGGTTCTTAAAGGTACTTAAGTGGTTTAAAATGGTATTATCAGTAACTTCTTGATTTAGGGAAATTAAAACTAATTTTTTTTAGGACTCATCATTATTTTGTTGCTAAGGAACAAGCCAAGAATGCTGGCTGATAGTTCTTTCACAAACATAATCCCTTATAGCATTCTTTCTATGTATTTATGCACAGAGCTACTGATGACTGAATGGAAATAGGATTTAGGGGGATTTAATAATATTCTCAGTGGAAAAGCTTGACTTAATATGCAAGTTCTAGTGGGAATTTTCTTTCCCAAAGATATTTTATAAGCATTTAGATACTTTAAAGTATACAAAATAGAGATCCAGCTCTCAAGCAGAAGAAGCAAGTCTCAACAAAGTATTTTGTATTTAAAAGTAGACCTTTATAGAAGCTGCATACTAAACTCATGAACATAAAACATGGGGTTATTTCTTTTAAGGCTTTGAATTGTCTGCTCTCTTTCTTGTTACTGACTACATTTAATACAGTCTTTGAATTTATGTTTGTCATAGTCCCAAAACAGTAAAAATAGAATGAGATTTTCCACAGCTGGTCAATGATAGAGTGGTGAAGTAACCAGCATCTACTGACACTCCTCCTCACGCAGTCTGAGCCCCCTCCATAAGATGTGTGGCTGTTATCAGCAGCGATCCTGAGAAAGCCTCTCACTCTCCAGGAGTGACAGATGTGACACAGCTGCTATACCCTGGTGTGACAGCACAGATAGAAATTTAGCTGGAAAACTGACTATTATATAGGTTTTTGCTTCCACAAGGTAGCTGTGAACTGCTATACTCCTTTTTTCCTTAAAATGTCCTCAGTCTCAATGGTTGTGAACAACACAACTGATTTGGTCTGGCAACTTCAGCTTCTGTAATGAATTATTAACGTGAGAAAAGCTATTTAATGCCTCTGGAAATTGTAGCTGAATGCTAGGATAGCATCTCAGTATTGTTGTAAGTGATACTGATGAATGGGTTCTGTAAAATTGAAATAATGGAAGAATTTTTAGAATATTAATGCAGTAAAAGCTGTCTGTCAGATGAGTCAGTAATACAGCAACAATTGGTTACTTAGTACAGGTTTGGAGATTCTTGAAGATGGTTTACTGAGCCGGAAAATTGTCTAATAAAGTGACTTTTTTGTATAGATGTTTTCTATAAATTCATGGCTATCTGCTAAATTACAGTCCATGTAATTTTGTAAAATAGTGTGGAAGGTATTTATTTCAGCCTTTTTTGCTGAGATTAGGTGGATGGGCCTGGATCATTTATTCAAGAAAATACTTCCTGGAGAAGTGAGCTATTTTAGAAAGCAGAGAACTTAAAGACCACAGAAATAATCAGAAAGGTGAGGCTTGTGTCTTCATATATTCTCTTAGACATATTTCTCTCCACAGCATTTTAATACAGTGACTTGGAAGCTGAGTAGATAAAGAAAATATTCTCATTGGACTACTGTTGCATCTTTGAGGATGAAAACAAACAAACAAAAAAACCCAATTAAAACAATAGGGTTTCTCTCTTTGATAGTAAAATTGAATGGAAATACGGAGGCCTCTAAGTGACTCCTGTATATTTGTAAAAAAAAGGTGGTGGTTAGGAAAGATGGCTGTTACTTATAATCATCATCCAGGCAGAAACCAGTGATTAAAAAGCCAGTCATAAATGTGTCGAAGTAAGGGTCACGTCTGGTGGCTAAGAGCTGCCAGGATTATCTGGCTTGTGTTTTTTCAGTCTGTTTGTGTTTCTGTGAGCCATGCTGGGCCAGGGTGAGTCTGCTGCCTGAGATTTGCTTTTTCTGTTGGATGGGCATCTGGGCAGGGCACAGCCACTCGGGAGAATCACTGCTGTGGGGACGGGTGGAGTTTGGAGAAAGCCCATTTGTTGCATCCTGCTGTTGTGGTTCTTGCTTTAACATTTATATTCTATGTGCCATGTTAACTTTACTATAGTCAAGATAAAGGCCTAGAAGGATCTATAATTCAAGGTTGTAGTCATGTCCCAAAATCTTTCTTTTCTGTTTAACTTAATTTGTAAACCAAATCATTGAGTGCCACCTTTGTATACTGCATGAGACACTTATGGCAGTTTTTGTGTCTATGTGGCAATATCTGTCTATTTGTCTATGTTTATACTCCCCCGCCCCCCTTTTTTCCCCTACTTCAGATTATTCCATTTATCAATTACATAGCACCACACACACAGTTGTATCAGCTCAAACAGGCTGTGAGTAGTAGCAGAGAGTTAGAAACTGACAGGAAGAGAAAAGTGGGAAGCTCTTTAACTGGATTTATGACTACTGAAATGAAATGTAAAAGTATACTCTTTAAAAGCTTCTGATTACAATCTTGATTCCTGGCAAGTCTGTAACACTCATTGAAAAAACCAGAAATCATTCTACAACTTTTACAAGTAAATAACTTATCCAATATACTCCCAGTTTGGTTATGTTAATGACAATTGTTAAAAATTGATTAAATGCTGGTATGTCATATATACAGCCCAAAGTAACCATTGCTTAACATTACCTGACTTTATAAAGCAAAAAGTCACAAGGGGTTACTCATAACATCTTTCATGTGACTTTCTAGATCAGTAATTTCTGTAAGTGCAGGAAAGTCCAAATCGATGGCACAATTTTTAAATGTTGACCTTTTTATGTTTCTTGAAGCATTGCTGTGTGTTTATTCAGTCTTTATAAATCGGAATGGAAGAATGCACCCCAAAGTGCTGATAAATGGTTTAGATCTAAATCTATCAGAGATTCATACAGTCAGAGTTTAAATCTCTACTGAATACTGCATTACCTAATCTGACCTTTCCTATTTCACATACCATTGCACTTCTCCAAAATTGACTCCAGTATTGGTTCTTTGTTGAGTCCAATAGTTTAGGATTGACTGAAGCAAAACGGAGGTGAAACTTGTGTCTGTTCACGCATTCTCAACATCACTGGGTACACAAATAATTCAGTCAGTTCTTTTACGGCTCTTATTGGTATAAAAATATTTTCAGATATGGTTTCTTAATGCCCCTTTAAAAATTAATAGATAGCATTGCTTATGTAGAAGGGAAACAGAAGGATATTTATTGAATTGCTGTCTAATTAATTACTTGAAATGCTAAAGGCCCTTTTTTGTAACTTAGCAAAACACCTTGGAAAAGGGCTCTGGAATTTTACAGGAGTGGGCCCAGTAGTGTCAGTGAAAGATAATTCAGCTGTTAATATTGATAGGTGGATTCAGACAGACAAGACAATATCCAAGCATGACAGTGGAGCCAATTTCTATTTCAATATATGTAAGTGTATGCTATTTTAAATGAGTTATTTGGCAGGCCAGAGGAACCCCTATTTAGTAGCAGATGAGTAAGGTGTTACAAAAGAATACCAATTAGAAGAAAAAGTTGTAAAAAATCCTAATTAGAGTTTCTAGGCTTGCTGTAGGTATCTGCTTATTTTTCGTAATTTCTGTAATAAATCTAATAAATCTCCCCAATCTTTCACCCCTAATTCCTGGGTGGCCAAGTGGCAAACATGGACAAAATGGTCATGAGTCTGTGCCCACAAGTGGAGTAGCTAGACAGTGGCATAAGGCTTTGACAAATGACTTAGACAGAAGCTGTTTACAAGAAGATTGTTTTCTTACAAAGCCTGTCACACTGTATAGTTTGCTAGACTTTATTACAGGAGTTCCTTTGATTATTCAGGTGCCCATTATGTGGAACATTAGGATTTCTCAGGACTATCTGCTGAGAGCTTTACAGTTTCCTCAGGATGAATATATTGCTGTTTGCACTGCATGATGGCAGCTGCCTGGACACGGGGGGCCGTGGCTGTCCCAGTATATCTGGCTGGCTGCAGCCTCTGCAAGGCATGACTAATTTTGTTCCAAGTGGAAGAAATATCTCCATTTTGGTAAGTCTGGCTAAGAAGAAGGTAGTTTTCTTACGTTGCATAGTGGATTGTTTTCTGGCTGTTATTGCTTCAGTCAGTGTGTAAGCTCTTGCCCAGACATGCTATATTCTCTCCAGGCACGGTTATAAATATCATGTACAACCCACGTACAGTTACCTATTGGTATTTACATCTGCATCTGTCTATATTATCTGTAAAATTAGTTTTGTGCTTTTTCTAAGTGCAGTTTGGAAAACACAAAACTGAAATTTATGTAGCTTTTTTGTCTATATGTATTTGATGTGCTGTATACACTGATTTCTAATTTTTATCTTTAATGGAAGTGTCATCCTACACTGTGGCATACAATATTTCTATTTCAATGTGTTTTGCTGCTCTAATTTAATATGGCAAATAAGCAGTGTACCATGCTCATAATGATAGGATTTTTTGAAATTTTTTAATGAGTCAATTGAATGACATAAGTATCAATTTTTATATGGTACATAAAAATCTAATTCCATAATTACCTATGCATGTCATGCATATTATTATTCAGTAAATACTAATAAAATCAACTGAGCTGGTATTTAGTATATTCTATTGAAAAACTATGAGTGTTATTAAGCTAGAGTATATATTGGGAAACACTTAATTGGGATAATTCTTTTAATATGTTGTATTTTACAGTGTTATCTTTCAGCTTAGGAGCTCCGCTGTGTGTCATTTTTCTGCTCTGTATCATGATATTGCATTGCTATTAGAATAACAGCATTTTAGCATTTGCCATAAGAGTGCAGTTTAGTCTTTCAGAGTGTAATTGATTCCTGGGCACAGGGCCAGGATGAGGCCTGTGAATCTCCCAAGTCCTACTTCAGCTCCCAAATAAGTGTCAAAGCAGATAAAACTTGTCATGTTTTCCTCCCTCATTTGGCCTGGTGAACAGAACGGCTTTTGTATACACTTTGATGAGATTTGTGCTGTGAAGAGAGCCAGTCCAGAGATGTGAGAGACTAGAATGTGTTTGGGTAGGGACCCACCCCACCTCTGGAGCACGGCTGGGCTGTGCTTGGGTCATGTCAGAGCTCTGTGTCCAGGGTTATGCCCATCCCTGACACTGCCCTGCCATGGGAGCACCCTTTGGATTCCTCCTTCTTAAAGGGAACAAAGTAACTCCATATAAAGTGGCAATTTTCCTCAGAAATTACTGGAGACAGTCATCCATGGCAGGCATACCTGTGAATTAACCAGCCACCTTGCCAATGGACACAGGCCTCCTTACTAGGCCAGAAACAAACCAGGCAAAGCATTAAAACTCAGTGTAAGAGTGTGGGAACTGACCTTCTGGACACACATATTTGTCTCAGCAGAAGAGCTAATGAGTGATACACTGACTTGAGAACTGAAAATCTAACATCAGCTGCTGGTGAGCCAAAGAAGCTCTGTTGGGCTTAAGCGGAACACTTCTGTGCCCAAGCTGCTCAGCCTCCACAATGAGATTTGTACAAATGTCCTTTCTCCCCTGACAGAGTGGAAAACGGTCTAAATTAGTGTCTGTAAATTGCCCTGCAGTCCTGAGGAGGTGGCTGCTGCAGGAGTGGCAGGTGGTGGGAGCTCTTCCCCCAGGAACAAGCTCCTGTCAGAGCCGCAGCGATGAATTACCGCAGCTCTCCTGCCACTTTGCCTCCAAACGGCACCTGTCTGTCCCAGTGCTGCGCTGCCAGGGACCGTCCTGAGCCACCATTAGTCTGGGATGGCCTTCAAGGTGACAGTCAGCCACATTTACCTGGATGAGGGAAGCCTAAATAAATGGCCTGTTTGCATGGTGTGGCACAGACTTGGGGCTTAACTCAAAAAGCGTAAGGACCTTTGACAGCGTGCACATTCAGTTACTGGGAAGCCTCATTTCCTGGAGTTGGAAGTGCTGCTGACCACCTTGAGGCTGACATCCAGAAGGGAGAAATGGATGTCTAAACCTGCTGGGGACAAAGATGAACTTAATTTGAATTAATTTCTCACCATGGCAGATATGAAACAAAATATTTCCTTTAAAATAAATAAATAAAATGGAAGAAAGTTATCTTGAAATTATTTCTGTAGAGCAATCCATGATATACAATCAGTATTGTTTTTAGGCAGTTTTATGGGCGCACTACAGCTAAATTTTACATAACTGGAAAAATAAATTTACGCCTTTTCCAAATGAAGCTTGCTATACTAATAAATCCTCGGTGTAGCTTGAGTTCTATCTGAACAGACAGTCATTAAACATACTACAGGATGAGAGGAGTTGGGGCAGGTTTAGGTGAAGACCAAGAAGATTAGAACCATCAAAAGAAGAGAAAATGCAAAGAAAAATAAGCAGGAGTGGTTTGTGCACATGGCTGATATTGTGTGAGGGGAGAAAGAGTATTTCTGGCCCAGTGGGTTCTTCCTGTTTGTGTTCACCCTAAGAACTGTGTAAATAGGAATTCAAACTTCTATACAAAAGGCACAGTAAAATAGATTATGTTTTGAGATGTCAAATCTGACCTGTTTGCTGTCGTTTTCATGTGTCTTCATATACTCTTCTGTGCTGCTGTGGTATATCAGTCCCACAGTTTCTAGGGAAAATGGACTTCTGTACAGTGGACACATAGGCAGGGCCAGAATGCAGCTGATGTAAATATTGTATTAATTTATAGTGAGCTGTGTTTAAAGCTCTGCCATTTTTGAAACAAAATCCTGAGGAAGACAGACAAATATCCTTGGTCTTTAAGAGGCTGGATAATTTTATGAAAAGCTGGTGCAACTCCTCTTCATATTAAGTCTATAAACTTGATTTGTATTTTGAGAATGAGGATTTCCTCAGTGGTGGTGTTGGAAGAAACAGAGTTTTGATATCTAGGGTCAGTTTCTACATCTATGAGTAATCCCTCCTGACTCTAACAAGAGCTGCAGAAAGGATGTATCCCTTGTATTCTTCACCCTCATGGCCTGACACAATGTGTGTTATGTATGTGAGAGGCTTCTGAGGAAAATGAGAGAGATAGAGGAGTGTAGAAGTTACCGTGAAATGCTTACTAAATATACAGATTGACAACAACTAGAAGTCTACAGGAGTCTACAGATTATAAGAGTGGTAATTAATCATAATACCAGAATATTCAGGTGCATGATCTGTTTGCAGTTTTGGGAAAGTTCCTGCGCATCTCAGTTTAGTGGATCTGTGGTCATAGCTACTGCATCAACATAGTACCTCTGTTTTCTAGAGCCAGGCAAAAGCCAGACTATACAAAACAGTAATTTTTGTATAATTTCCACAGCTTGGTGCTGGTAATTGTCTTTCCTCAGTTTCCCATTAAGTGAATGTAGAAATTCTATAATAACAATCTTTGCATGACCTAAATGGTCTCTTTTCTGCGGGAAAAATAACCTTATTATTCTGTAATTCTAGGATTACTTTATAGTTCATTTATTTCCTTGTATGTTGATGTCCATGTATATTATCATGTGTTTGGAGAATTACTGAGGAAAGCTCAGCCTAGAAAACGGGCTTTGCTTTTGGTCCTGGTAATAAAATAGTCTCTGTTCCTTGTGGGGAAGTGGGCTTCAGGACTTGGCTGTATGATCTGTGGAACGTAGTTGGCATGCTTGAGTCCTTTTCAGTGTGAGCTGGTGGGATGCAGTTGTGACAATGTTGTGGAGCAGGAGCTGGTCTCCTGGGAAGCAGTGGTGTGGGAGTGTGTCAGCACAGCAGGCTGTGATGCAGGTCTGTCCCAAATCTCTGCAGCTACAGCCCTCATTTGCCTTTTGTGGAAAAGATGCCCAAATGCTCAGCATTGCTGTCTGAATGTTAAGGATACAAGATTCACAGCAGGGAATGCTTGGGCGATTGATAGGAAGAGGTGCTTATCCAAATGATTTCCAAAAATTGTTTTCACTGGCACAAACATCAGTATGTATTAAGACTGTTCCCTGGCAATTCTTGAACTGGAACAGGATACAATTTACTGGATGAGTAATTTGCTGTGAATGGTTTGCTCATCTCCACTCTAGCATTTTCTAAGCAATTGATTATGACAAATTACCAGGTAGCAGGTTTATTCAGGCTGTGCTTTGAAACAAACAGCCTTTACTGTGGATCCAGCCTGCTGAGCTGAGTGACAGCTAGTGCCCCTGAGCTTGTCTGAAGAGGAATATTCTTAGATATAAACAATCTGTGATTAAAACCTTGTATCAGTCCATCTCAGCTATTTTAATTTTTCAGATGGAATACCATCTTTTTCTAGCAGTGACTGCAGTGCTGAGGAGGTGCCACAGAATCACCCTCCCAGTGGTCTGCTTGGCACACTGTGACAGGCGGGGCAGGCTGCACCGCCTTCATGCGGAACGGTAGACTTGGTACTTACCCACTGGCACAAATTGCCAGAAGGGACTGGAGAAGATTATTGTGCAGGAAGCTTTCTCTGGGGAGGTTTGTTTTGCCCATTTTGTTCTGGGGAATAGTCAGTCTGTTCCAGGGAGAGTGCTATGGGCCTTGTGGTGTGCATTGTGCACGTTCCTTACGCTCCCTCAGGACGGGCATTCCTGGAGGATTGGTAGACTGGTGTTCCTGGGCTAGATTTGTGTCTATCTGCATCCCTCTCTGCTGCCAGCACAGCTTGGTGAAATTTAGGTACTCTGTTTTGGGTGGAGGAGTGACATCATCCCTTGAAACAGGAGGTCATTAAGATACTGAAATAGACTCTACAATTTATTTGTCCATGTTTAAGGAGATTCTTTTCCCCCCCACATACTACTGATACCTTATTATCAGAATAAACAGCATATGATTAATCTATAAGAATAGATGAACTTCTAGGTTGCTGCTACATTATGAGAATTTTCTGCTTGTGCTGCACAGTTATGAAGGCAAAGCTTGTAAGAGAAACTGCTTATATTGAGGCATGGTGTTTTCGGCCTTCTGGGAATATTACTTTGGAATTTCCAGTTTTGAAAAGACAGGTGATCAATACATTCACAAAAAAACGACTGCTCCTTAGCGGGAAGTTGCATTCCTTGATAATGTTTGGCCATGTTTTGGATTGATTGTATGGAAGCTGTTATTTAATATTTAAATATTGGAATCCAACCCATTGTTACTCAGAAGGGCAGGATTTATCGTGGTATGACAAACCACCTTACAAAGGTGCTTTTCTATTCCTCTTATCCATCCATCTCTAGCACCCTGTAGCAGTGTCTATTTCTTTCCTATGACTAACAGTAGTGTGTTACCCTGGAAATGGCTAAATGGTACTGCAAACAGGTGAGATTAATCTTACTGTAAGAACTGTTATCACCCTGTACTAATGTATGTATGCTAATTACACAGTATGAAATTCTTATACAGAAATATGGTAGTAATCATTGTTTTCAGATAAAGTGATCATGACTATTCTAGTTTATGGTGATACAGTAGAAAGAAGTTTAATTTCTCAATCTAATGACTAATGTTTTTACAAATGCTGTATTGGTTGAAAAAACTTCTATTTTATTGAAGTTACTCTGTAGAGGGGAAAGGTTGGAGTTTGTTTTATGGCTTTTGATAAAAATCTGAATATAGTCCATTTTCATAAAACATCCCTGTATGACATAAAATAGGTTTTTTAATGAGTAGTCATATACACTTTCACATGTCATAGAGGAGGTTTCATTGTTAATACAGGAAAGTTGGTTACAGGAGGGAAGTGATTTGTCTTTTTAGCTGAACTCTCTCTAAATTCTGTACAACTGATTGTATGGGGTAATAGCTACCATTTCACCGAGGCAGGACAGGGGAGATGGAAACAAGAAAGTAACTTTTCTCTGGTCATGTAGTAATGTAATTTGTTTTTGGGGGTTTTTTTGCCTCCTTTATCTGTTCTTAAAACCTTATTAGCATTTTTTTGTTTTGCAGCTGGTACGAAAAATAAGGCAATTTGTTCAGCTTCACATGGGCTTCTATTATAAAGCATACTTGTAAACTTATAGAGACACATATATTTATAAAAATGGAAACATTAATGAGACTTAAGGTGGTCTCAGCTGGTACATTAGAAGAACCAGCAAATAAAATGTCTGGCTTTTCAATTTCAATGGATATAAAAAGCAGAAGCTCAGACAGTGTGAGGAACACAGCTTTCACACAATTTTTCAGATACCTGTCTTTTTGCATTACGTTAGAGTCCAGCCAATAAAAAAGTCTGATTACTACTGCTTAATGTTACTTGCTTTCCATTTATGCTGAGATAAATAGCACCTCACTCCTTTTCTCTCAATAAAATATGCACATCTCTCCTTGCCCCCTGTTTCTAACGAGGTACTACAACAACCCACACAGCTTTCAGAAATATTTGTTTCTTAAAGGCATTAGTTTGGGTGAAGCAATTCTCTGCTACAAACTCCAAACCTCTTTGCAAGAGGTTGGCCTTGATGTTGTTCCCTAACAGGGGCAAGAATTATGGTGGCTACCGGGGCCACACTGATCATCTGGGCTTTGCACCCTCCCTGCTGTATTTTCTGTGATCACTGCCATCCCAGAGAAGAGTTTTGCCAACAGATAAATGTTCTCCTATAATGAGTAAGAAGACAGGCAGATGAAGGAGGGCAGCTTAGCTTGTACCATTGCCCCCCAGTGCTCCAGAGCAGCACAAACACAGGATGCAGTCCCACATTTGGATGCTGGGCACCAGCCCTTTCCAGCTGCTCACTTGTAAAGCCCAGAGCAGGGAGTGAGGACAAACAGGGGCAGTCAGATGGTGGAAGGGAAGAAAGTAGGAGGAAAAAAGAGAGTGAGAGAGAGAGAAGCCAGCAGCAGGAGATAAAAACTGGGCAGAGCAAACAACTGTAAAGCTGGAACTGGTATGAAGCTTCAAAGTTGCAAATGTGCCAGTAAGCACCACTGGTGAAGAGGGGATCTAGGAAGCAAAGCTGAAAACAGAAATCATGCATCTGAGAAGCTACCAGTCTTTCCCAGAAATAACAACCTTTTATCAGATTTTTAGCACTTTCAATTGACTCATAGCCAGAACGGCAATTAAGCTTCAATATATTTTATAAAAAATAGTACTTAGTTTACTTTCACATAAGTGAAGAGATACAATTGCACAATGGTGGTTACAATGGTAGAAATACATACTGTTGATAAAATGTTTGCAAGAGATTTAAAAACAGACTGTACAGCACCACATCTGAAATCGGATGATGGCAAAATGAATCATACTCCTTGTCTAAGTAAATTAAAGTCCTAAATCTTTCTTTTTGAATAAATAAAAAAATACAATACGCAATATGTGTCCGACACTACCGAAATGTTTCCTGAAGTTAAGCAATATATTAAAACAAAAAATGAGGTAAAAAGAGACATTCATGCATTTAAGCCACCATTAGTCTCTGACTCTAAAATAAGGCAGATCATAATCTTTTAAAAACGGTCTTTAGCCATTTTAATTCTCTTTAGTGCTTTTCAAGACAAGGCCTTGACAGACCTTGCAGAATCATTAGTTAAGATGCTTTTTATTTCCGACAGGCCATTTTTGACAGGTTCAGCCATATTTGAAATGCATTACATAGTAGAAAATGTTGATTTTGTTTAATGAAGAAAGAAATGTAAATTAAAAGGAACTGAGAGAGATGGATGCTTTTAGAGTTAATCACAAATGAGACTGCTTTGAGGAAGGGAAGTAAGGGAAAGAAAATTATGTGTCATCCTCAGTTTTAATGACGTGGAAAAGGGTGACGTTAAACAGGACTTGATGTCCATTATTCCAGGCATAGAGAGCTCTATCTCTCGCATTGTAGTCAAGCATGGATATATGAAAATACTGATTATGGAAAGGAATGTCTGTGTACTCATAAGTGGAGGTTTTTGTGGAATAAGAATAGTAGACCTTGGCTCCTGTTAAGTGCGAGTTAGTAACATACAAGGTGCCACAGATCATGAAGGATTCTCCAGCACTCCTCTTTGGGTAGCCCGTGCTCCAGCTCTTCAGCACCTCCAGTGTATCCTGGTTTAGCTGGCTGATGACAATGTTGCCTGCATTCTGGTTGGTGGCGTACACAGCCCACAGCCCAATTTCATCCGCCATCAGGTCAATATCAGAGAAGCCACCCCAGGTGTAAGGGTAGACATTGTGAAAGCCGGCATACTCGAGGCTACGCTGCGCCAACACCCGCCCCGTGTCAAAGCTGTACTTGATGATGATGTTGCTCTGGTACTTGTTGAAGTAGAGGGAGCCATTGTAGACAACATGGTTGGTTCCTGCCCATTTGAATGGGAGGTTGTATGTCCTTGATTCGGCCCCGCTGACGAAGTCGGCGATTGATTTGTATTCACGGACAATTTTGTTGTTGGTGTAACTATCCATGTACCAGACCTGGAAAGAAAACAAACACTGGGAATAAACACCTCAAACACAGTGTGTGGTATGTGGTCATGCTGTGGCATGATAGAGACACTGCAGAAAAAGGAAGGAAAACAAGTTTTAGATGTGCAGCAGACTATTGAAGTGCAGTATTTCCCACATGCCTGTTACAAAAGCAGGAGGAATTCTTGAATTCCTGAATCAAAACTTAGCTGTACAGGTGAACCCTCAATATAACTGTTACTAACTACAGTATCTGCATCTTCATAGAAATTTAATTATTCAATATTTGGGCCTCTGCTATATGGTGCTTGCTTAAAAATATTTCTAGAGACTAATAATCTAAGGGAGAGATGGGACATGGCATTTCTATTTAGGAATAAATGTGGTTAAATTTTTTTCGGCTGATTCTCTATTCAAAGAAAAATAGTCTTTTCTTAGTAAAGGAAACAAAAACAATAGCAATGGAACCAGTGAAGTTTCAAAGCCATTATTACTTCTTTTTAATCTTCTGTATGGAACTTCCGTTCCCCCATTTTTTCCTTCATGCATTTTTGTCTTTTCTTCTTTTAATTTCTCAGAGTGTGTTGCTCTGCTAAAGGTAATTGAGACTTCTGGAGTTAGTACCAAACCTACATGGACACAGCGGGCAGGGGAGAGCTGCACACAAATCTTTATTTATTGTAATTTTTCTGTTGCCTGTTCTGTTGTCTTTGGTTTTTTTCTGTATTCAAAAAATTAATGTTGTGGGTCTCATACAAATGATACCTAGTGTTTTGACTTCCAAAGCCCTTTGAGGGAAAGAGCACCTTCTCAAAACTATGGCCGATTTGAGATCCTATTGCAAATCCAAACAACAAAACAATAACATAACTTGGATATGATGGAGCAAATGGTCTGACTGGAGCCTATATAGGGCCTAATCCTGCCAGTTTTAACTGTGCTGCATTATGGGTCCTGCTCTTGGCTAAAAGCCAAAGATTACTCTGGTTCTTAAAAGACCCAAGCACAATTAAATATGTTAGAAAATAAAAAAATTGTCAGTTTGGATAGATCTTTGTCAACCTTGAAAGAGTTGAAGGAAATGGCACAAAAATGCTTAGGTAGCTTTTGTCTTTGGATATTTTCGCAAAAATACTGTTGCTTTTTGTCTGAATATGTTTGAGCATGAAAATGACTGAAGTAGAAGAAACATGCTTGGGAATGTAACATCCTAGGGGGAAAGTTTCTTTTATAGGATTAAAATAAAGCAAGAAAGACTAGGACACAAAGATAGTGCCTTAACATACTCGGTTATTTTTCTCTGATGCCAAGGGATCCGTCATCCAGGCTCCAAATCGGGTTCCAGATATCTTCACTGTAATGGGGCCTGTAATTTTCATCAACTTGCCACATGCTGAAATGAAAAAAAAAAAGCATTAATGCAAATAATTGCACAACTCTCGTTGACATCAGTCAGAGTACAAGCCCAAATACTCCAAACTACATAGTGGCTCCAGGGGATTCAGGCTTGTGTTGAAGATTGATTGTCACCTTCACAGAGGGAACTTTTCCATATTGAAGAGTAATATAAATATGTAAAAATATACATAGAAAATTTTATTGGTATATATTTTTGTATTTACATCTTTTGAAACACAGTTACGGTTTTTGGGCATAAACTAAAATACAACCTAGTAAAATATCTTATGAGCTGAAGAACATTTAATAATAAATGAAATGAAGACATAATCCCTGCCCTGCTGCGGGAGCATGGGACCCTCGTACAACGAATCAATGTGATTTCGCAAGAGTCCATTTATTGTTTACATTACTCCATTCTTATGCATTTCCACAACTGTAGTTCACGCGATCATGCACAACCCGATTGGGTCTCCCGCACTGTCCATGCGCCTTGCATGCACCCTTCAGGACACCTGATTGGTCTCAGTCCAGGTTGGTACAGTCCCTCTTCACCTGTTTTTGTTATTGTCTCTTCTACCGTCTTCGTTCCCAATTTAGAACTGCTTGCATTCCTCAGGCCCTGATAAGGGTGCTGAAGATAACTTGGCTGGGGCATCCTGACAGGGTTCTCATGCCTTATAACACCCTGCCCCTTTTGCCTTCAGAAAGTTCAGCACAAGGCTAGGATTGATGGATGTCTCAGTTTTGCATTGGCCAGGGTAACAAGGTGGTTAAGGGCAGACACAAAAAATGACCTTGTACACACAGCATGGCTGTGCTCAGAGCTTGTGCCTGACTGCCCCGTGCTTACAAATGTGGCTCTTCCTTACTGGAGGCTGACTGAAGAAAGTGAGGATGAGAATTATTTAGCAAGCTTGGCTATACTGGTTGGCTTCTAATCCATTAAGGCTGTCTGGGACGAAGTAATGGAAGTTGATACCATCTTGGATGCTGACCTTCCTAACAACTCAAAAATCTATATTTTAGGGGACATTAATAAGATATCTATTAGTAACAAGCTCCTGGTGGAATTCATGTGTTTACCAAGATTTAATATCACACAGTGGTGTACATGTAATTAGGTCAAATAGCGTGTTTTTAAAGAAAAGAATGTAAAAAGAAGTAAAACAATTTTTTAAATTTAAAAATAAGTGCTTCTCTGTGCTACATGGTTGTGCTATATTGATATCCATATCTATCTAGGAAATGTGAAAAAAAACCTGTATCTGGTGTTAAGAATGAATTTATTCAGTTCAAGAGAGGATTGTATCAAGCCTGAATTTTATACCCTGTAATTAGAAAGGATGTATTAGGCCAGCCTGTTTTGGTCACTTTGGATGGGGTTAATGCTGTGGTGAAAATTCAGAGGCTGCTTGGGTAGTTTTTGTGCACAGCCAGGGAAGTCGGATGTATTGGAAATGACGATCACTGACTGCATGCTGAGACCTCAATGAGCAGGGTAGGCTGTGTCTGTTTTCGGGGTCAATAAGAGACATTATTATTTACATATCTCAGTCTATGTATGGTGCAGTATTTTGAAGGTATTTTTGGAATTTCCCATTTTAAAAAATCTTATAGGTTTTTTAATACTTGGTTATCATAGTACATAATTTTTTTTTTCCTGGATTTTTTTTGTAAATAGGCTGCTAGCATTGTGTGCTAAGTGCTCTTTTTCTACAATATGAACTATTATGAGCTTGAAGGTAGAGGACTATAACCTATCAAGGTGAAGGCTTTCATTTTTAGGTGGTATGTTAGAAAATAGTCTCAGAAATGGACATGAGATAATGCTTCTGAAGGTTTGAGTTTAAATTTGGAATACTTAATTTGGAGTAAGTTATCAGAAAACTAATAAGGAGAAAGAAATGAACTTGTAGTTTCCAAGATAATTAAAACACAGTGAATGTATGAGTTATAAGATATACTAATACTAATTGGTGCCTTTAGAACATAGTATTGCAATTAATGGGAAAGCATAAAAAGAATTTGCAATCTGAAGCACTGTTTCTTCTATTAAAAAAAAGAAATCCAGGACGCTGAATGTGGACTCATAATGAGTTGTGAAATTTTGCTTCTGAATGGACAACACCTGTGGAAGAGCCCCTGGCAGGGATATGAGCGCTCCCAGGGCCATGTTTTGTGTTGGGCCCAGGCAGGGCAGGGGTGTGAGTGCTCCCAGGGCCATGTTTTGTGTCAGGGCCCAGGCAGGGCAGGGGTGTGAGTGCGCCCAGGGCCATGTTTTGTGTTGGGCCCAGGCAGGGCAGGGGTGTGAGAGCTCCCAGGGCCATGTTTTGTGTCAGGGCCCAGGCAGGGCAGGGGTGTGAGTGCTCCCAGAGCCATGTTTTGTGTTGGGCACAGGCAGGGCAGGGGTGTGAGTGCTCCCAGGGCCATGTTTTGTGTCAGGGCCAAGGCGGGGCAGGGGGGGGAGTCCTCC
>VYZT01050676.1:0-38956 GCA_013400735.1 Pomatostomus ruficeps | reverse complement strand
GGGTGGTAATTGCCCCCAGAGCCATGTTTTGTTTTGGGCCCAGGCAGGGCAGGGGTGTGAGTGCTCCCAGGGCCATGTTTTGTGTTGGGCCCAGGCAGGGCAGGGGTGTGAGTGCTCCCAGGGCCATGTTTTGTGTCAGGGCTCAGGCAGGGCAGGGGTGTGAGTGCTCCCAGGGCCCTGTTTTGTGTTGGGCACAGGCAGGGCAGGGGTGTGAGAGCTCCCAGGGGCGCTCGGTGGTGCCAGGGCACGTGGGAGCAGCACGGGCACACAGCGAGCTCAGGGCCGGAGCTGCAGCGGGAGAGGGGTAAGAGCAGGCAGTGTTTGTAGTCCCTGTGGGGGTGCACGCAGCTCTGGGCCTGTTTGGGTGTGTGTGAGGAGCTTTTTGAGGTTAGAGAATGATGTTCGGAGATTTATATGCTTAAGTGTCAGTACCGTGGTTCCTCTGTCGCATTACTTGTATTTATCCTGAATGTATAGCTTACTGATCACAGTTAGTCCCATGTTGTTAATAAATCAGCCTTCATTTAGTTTAAACTATCTGAACTGAGCTGTGTACCCCTGTCAGTCAGATGCTTTTAGAGAATGATCTTTCAAAATGTATTGAGATGCTCTTCAATGTGAAGAGAGATGACATTGTACTTCAGCTGCTAAATGATCGGCGTTTTGAGTCAGGGTGTATTTCTGATCAAATTTTTATTCTCAGACAGCATGTAGTGATCAAGAAAGGCAGACTCTTAGGAGAGCTGCTGAATAGCTGAGGGGCAGCTGATGGAAAAAGTGACAAAGCTTCTCTTTTTAGCATAACAAAACAGAGCACTTTGTAAGAGGTATGAGGATTTTTTTTCCCTCCTGCCCTACAGTAGGTCCCATTTTTCTTTTCCTTCCTCATTAAACACAAACCCATAGATCTGCCTACTTATGATATAACTTGATGGAATTGGTATTTAAAACTAAGGAGTGCAAGTATTTTTTCCATGTATGATAAGTCATTCCCATTGTAGTGATAATTCATATCCCATCAGCAGGCTTCTTCTGTAAACCCCAGCAGCAGCCGAAGTCTGCTGACCTACTTGCTGCCAGCATGGACAGTAAAAAGGAGGCAACAGAGCTGTCAGAGCCCACCTCTGTCTTGTCATCCCAGCCTCCTCATAGCTGAGAGATCCTTCTGGCTGGGTCTCTAATGAGCAAGGAAGAGAACTCAAACCAATCAGGAAGTCCTCTCAGTTCAGAAGGTACTGCTTGAAAGAACAAGGACAAGGCCCTAGAGCAAGTCTTGGTTGAATGGTCAACTTGAATCAGCTGATGCTGTTTTAAACTGCTTAAGGCTGCACCAGTAACTTCTGCAGAAGTCATGTTTAACAGCTCACTGACACAAGGTGAATTCTCTTGGTTTTAAGCACTTCCAACTTTGTGTTCAGTCCAAGAAATTTTCCTTACTTCTCCACCAAAGCTGGTAACAGCTTCTTCTTGTCTCCTTAAGAGTGTTGATCTAATCTCTGTCTATTCTCACCTGCAGAATGAACCTTTTAACTGTTTGGGTGGCTGTATTAAAGTTGATCTTGCATGCTGCAGTTTTTTGCTAGGGGATGGTAATACTGACATACTGAAGGCAGGATCATTTACCTTAAATTTTTCTGGCATGAAAGGTCTGGGATTTTGAAATTAATGAAAATTCCAATTAGTTGCCAGTTGAGACATTTCTTTAGCTCATTTTGTATGTAGAGAAACAGAACAGAGGCAAATGCCATGTGAAATGGGAATCACTTCTGGACTATGAATTTTCCATAGCAGTGAGGAGGCTGACAGTTAAAACTAGCCTATGCAGGTTTTTTGTCAACATAGCCAAAACCCCCTTCCCTGCCCTCACTTTTTTTTTTTTCTTTTTCCCTTTCTTTCTCCTGGCAGAAGGGAACATATGAAAAGTTTTGGTTTATAGCAAATAGCAATTTGATTCCGTGACAGGAGAAGGACCAGGTGCTAGTAAAAAGTTAGGTCAACTATATCTCCATACTAGCAAATGTCAGGAAGTTCAGGTACACTAAGAAAAATGTGATATTTCTAAGTTTGGTTTTTCTTTTTTTCCTTCCCCAAGAGGTTCAGATGGGGTTACACAGAAAAACAGTGGGATTTTTAGAAGCCCTCAGTCTCTTTGATTTGGCTTTGGAAGAAGCAGCTGTCTACATTAGAAAATCCCAATGATTACTGATTGTAGTAGTTGGAAAATCCCAATCATAGAGTCTTTACATCCTAAACTGAGCTGCACAAGAAACATCATATTGTGCACAACCCAGGTGTTTCTGGCTTGATTAATCTGCTGTAACAACTTTGCACGGTGGACTCCTGTAAGTCCGTTCATGATTTCCCATATTTATATTATGGTAGAAGTTGAGAAGTGACCATTAAAAGAGAAAATAAATGTACTTTTGTACAGTCTGTCGGCTGTGGAAGTATATGGGGCAGAATGCATCTGGAAAGTTCCAAAGTGAGCACATACCCGGAGGAGGCTGTGAGAGCCCAGCTGGACAGGAGCTGTTTAGGAGATGGCTAGAAAGGGGTAGATAGTCCCAGTCTCTGTGATGTGAATGAATATTGGTAGCTCCTATGTAGAGCAAGTAAGTGTATCATTTGTAGAAGGACTGGCAAGGGAAATAAAATCACAACATTCTCTTGAAGTGTTTATATGCATCGTTATTATGGGGTTTTTTGGTAGGTAATAAATAGGGGAAAATGAAGTGAGGGGTTTTTTTGCACTTGCACAATGACTTCCAAGTGTTTTTTACTGCTTGCACTTTTCTGCTTATGGTAAAATTTGTCATAACATACTAATATGAGGGAATGAAGAATTAGTTCGTAATGAATGTATGTCTGTTTTCCTGCATAATAGGAATCCAGGAAGCACTACAGTATAGTTATTAGTTTGCTGAGAGGAAGCCCCTGGATTTTTCTGCATGGGTGCCATGACTTACTGTGCAATCTTTGGAAAAGTCATTTATACTCCTAGGCTGCTTGTTCCTTCATCTACAAAACAGGGATAAGAATCTATATCTCTATTGCCCAGTTTTATACTAAATGATGTTTGTAAAGTTCTTCAAATCCCAGAGGGAAGGATGCTTTGGAAGCACAGGTACCACTGCAATCAATAGTCTCATGCCTGCACTAATAGCTCCTCTGCCGCAGATGTAACAGCACTGCTTTGGATACATAGAATATTCTACTCCTGAATTGCTAACAAAAAATGTTACTGTAAAATATTGTTCAGAGTCTGCATCAGATGTAGCTAGACATGAATCCAATATATATCTACTCTAATTATGTCAGAGTATTATTGGCTTCTATGAATGCTACCCATGTAAGTTTTTTTCCAATTTCATAAGCATGTCATGACAAGAATAGGAGGGTTCCAAGCATACTGTGCAACCTGCATTCTCTTATAAATACACATGACTCACAGGACTGTCAGCAAAGGACCCACATGTGCATAAGCACAGGTCAATTTGGTGTGTGTGTAATCAAATGCACTCTATTCCTATGTGTTTAGCTGCATGAACCCTTTAAAAGTTTAGCCAACTAATTTCTCAGCAGCTTCATCTTGAATTTTCTCTTATTCTAAAGAGAAAAGGAGCAAAATTCAGTCATCACAACTGTTGTGGTATCATTAACCTCAGTGGAAGTAACATAACTGCTTAGTGTACCATAATAAGTGTTAAAAGTGTTGCCAGTGCAGATGGAAGAACCCTTTTAAGTAGCCAGGACAATATAAATAATGCATCATACTGCTGAGAAACACCTGCTGGGGAGAAGAACGGAAAATAGCTACCGCACATGCTGATTAGAAAATTGTACTGTGAAATGCAACAAAATCTGTGAGGATTCAAGCCAGATCCTGGCACACTGGGCTTCTGGCTCTCAGGTTGGCATGGGCAGGCACAGCTGGGTCATCTCCAGTGTGGCCAATGTGGCCTCAAAGAAGGTGTGGGGGTGAAAGCTGCTTTCCCCTCCTGCTGTCTGATCTAAACACACAGTCCCACCTTCCACGAGTTACAGGAAGCCAAACTCAGGCTGTTTGCACTTTAAAAGGCACACAGGGATAGGCCAGAAAAACAGCCAGTCCATTAGTAGGGGACCATAAAAGTAATTTAAGCATCTAAGACCAGGGAATAATGCCAATGAGGATGAATGAATCTGTGTTACATCTTGAGAAGGTCCACTCCCTTTTGATAATGGATATGTTTAATAATTTATTTTGTACAAAAATTTTCTCTCTAGTGCTAATATACACAATTTTAATGTTGTTTCTTCTTTCCTTAGGTACATCAAGAGATTAGAATGTGTTGCAGGAATTCAGGAGAGATAGACTGTCAATACACCTATTACAACAGTAATTCTGTTGTATAAAATATATCTCGCACTGTCATTGCTTCACTAACCAGTGTTACAAGATGCTATAAAAGCACAGAAAAACAAGATACTTGCTAAAGTGATGATTTTTGGTATCTAATAACTTACTGGAACACTCACTATCAGAAAATACTGTTTATTTGTAGAAATTTTCTTGTTTGCTGCAGTATTGCAACACAGCCATTTTCTCCTGACTTCCTTCTGTCAATGCAGTAATGTGCTATTATGTGTTTGTACTGAGGGAAAAATAGGATCATAAGAAATTTCTGTTTGAAGAAGCCTTTCATGTATTTTAGCACATCATCACTGTGCTATTTCCAGTATAAAATAAAGAAACTGAAATAAATAATTTAAGAAGCTAACTTAACCTAGATTTTTCTCATTTGATTGCATCACAAAAATAAGGAGGCTCTGCTTATCCAGTTAAGAAGATATTTAATGTCATGTGCAGCATATAAAAGTAAAGATCTCACACTTGATAACTGAGATACTGATCACAGGCCTAAACCTTTGAATTTCAAGTTTATTCATGTTCAGTGTTAAATTGCAAAGTGTTTATTTTTCATAAAGTGGCTGTACTGTTGGCTGTAGTAATCCAGGTTGCAACAGTGATCCATTTGGAAATCTCTGAATGTGTGGATAGACTGGGGGAAGGGGAGACTGCATTGTTTTTGTGAAGCAGGTTACTTATCCCTAATGGAAGTTGAGGCTGACAGTTGATATTGAGCCTTCAGGCCCTTAGTTTTGGTAGCTGATGTTGAGCTAGTGCTGATTTTCAGAGATGCTGAATGTTTGACTTTTTCTAACTAAAGCCTGCATGGGAGCAGCCAAGATGGAGGCGGCCTGAGGTAAACCTGGTGCAGCAGTAGCAATGGATTGCTGCTGTGCTCCCTGCAGAAAGCATGCTTTGCTACCTTACATTAGATGTTAGGCTTAGATTGTAATGTGGATTGGAGAATGGGATAACTCTTTTAACACTAATATTACAGGCTAATGACATTACAGAGTGGCCTCTCAGGTGTTTTGCAAGATGACAGGGTTATGATGTGGACATCTCAAAACTGATTCCAGTCCACTTTCCACTATTTTTTTTCACATTGGCAGCCCAAAGATGACTCTAGTAGCAGTGTCTGAGCTTTTTTGAAAGAATATTTGTAACTCTCCAAGTGGTTTAAACCTCAGATTTTGAATTTGCTGTCTGTTATAATTTTTCCAGCTTAATCCCTTCTGTATGCAGTAGGGCAGTACATTATGTCATGTACTTAGAATGATATGACTGACTTTAGGCTGAGTTACTTGTCTTTTGTTAGGGTAGCACAGATCAGAATATAATGCAGCCTTTCATCAAAGAAACAAACAACCCCTGCCCTCCCCCCAAACCTTAACCTTTCTAAAGAGAGACAACTAAAAATGCACAGCCAAGGGACCAAATTTGCCATGAACTTTGTTAACTTACTGAGCTTTTTCATGCAGTCATGAAGCCTGCTTTCCAAATTGACTACACGCTGGTGTAGTTCCTCATAGTCATAAGCACCAATTTCTTCCTGAATCCCAGTGAGCACAGTAGACAGATTCCTAATTTCCTCCTTGAACTGTGTGATTAACTTGGCATCAGTTTTGTATTGTTCCAGAACTGGGATCAGTGGCAGGAGCTCATCCATCTTTTCTTTCAACTCCTGTTAAAGACAATCATATGTGCATTAGAGCAGTTTAAGGGAGTTCAATCCCCTAATTTCCTTTAATGTAATATTTATGCCTGATTATTAAAACAACTTGAAAATGATTATTTATTTTAGTTACAGATCTATCATTAGTCTACTGTGAAAGTCTTAGAAACCTCAGACTTAATGGTTGTAAGCGGTAGATTAAATGCATGAGAGAATAGTTTTTCTATTGAAAGTAAAGAGTTACCTTGAAATGATCTGAACCAAACCCACTGACTTTCCATACAGAGGATAAAACCACCTTTAAGCGTGTCTTTCATCAGAAGATGAATAGGCCTGAATGCACAGTAGTGTTCAAGATCATACCTGGTTTATGGAGCTGTCATACATAGTTGGTGGGCTGTTAATTTGTATTTCATTCCCTAGAAGTACCAAATTTTTTTTCTCAGTGTCTGTTGAACAGTGTTTATTCCTGTTCCAGCCACAATGACATATAACTTTTTCTTCTGAAGTAAAAAAATCTATGGCTCTTAACTGTGATTTGTACTTGTCAACTGGCAACATCACTAAACACTTTTGAAGTTGCTCAGTTGACATCTCACCTGGAACATCACCAATGGTTTTTTTGCCATGTGGAGTTGTTGTTGCATTGCCAATCCTATTCTTAAATATTGATTGAAGAAAATAAGGTCCACCTGGAAATCTCAGATTGCTCTTTTCTCAGATTTTTCTTGAGACTCACACTTTGAGAATTTGTCTTAATCTGTAGCATATATTGGTTGCCCATCTTTAATTTCTTAATTATTCTTTTAAAAGCACTAATAATAGGGGCTTTATTAAATTTAAACCAATTGTTTGAAGTTGTTTTTTGTTATTATTCTGTAGAAAACCTCAAAGATTCCTTGCAGTCAAAAGATTTTACTTTACTGAAACATAGCAGATATGTCATTATATATGGATTTAAGAGTATTACTTCTGTTGATTCTGTTCTTAAGGGGTCTTCCAATTACATTATGTTAGCAGAGTCACCAAAATGGACACAAAGGAGTGAAGTCCTTTTGTTTACAGTTAAAACTATTTTTATTTGGCTGTTTTTATTAAAATCTTAACCTAAACCTACTTTATGCCTCTTAAAATGAATGGTAATTTTTTCCGTGATGGCAAGGGAATTAGGCTTTGTGATAGAGACAGAATAGCTCCAGAAACCATAGTTTTTGTTACTTCATTTTGAAATTATGAACTTAGGTTTCAGTTCTGTGGGGCAGCGAATGGCCAAAAATCATGAGTAAGCCATAATGGGAAAAAATGAAAAGCTTGTACAAACTTAGGAAGACAAAATGTGTTTGAATTAGTGAAGGTAATGTAGTCTACACCAGATGATGTATCATTTGAGCAAACTTGCTGTAGCTTTTTGTGGCAATCAGGTACCCCCTGCCTGGCATAAATGCTGATTTAAGTGAAGTATGGACTATATGTTCAAGTGTGATCTGGATCAAATTTGTACTCCTTGGTTCTGATCAGCATGAAAATACAGATTTAGAATATCTCACTTCAATAAATCATATAAGTTGATTTTGGTACTTTCATGATAAACCCCCCCATTTTTGGCTTCTGCTGACAGTCCAGAGCTTGTTGCTGTGATGAGTGGTACAAGAACTAATTTGTATTGCACCATGGATAGGTGGTAGACATGTTCTGGCACTTTGTGCCACTTGATATGAAGGGTTATGTTATATCCAACATGATTTCTGCCTCAGGAAAGATAAAGCACTGGAATTTAGTAGACTATATTTCAGAACAGCATATTGTATTATTTTGACCTTTTAGATTATTCTGTAACTTGATTGGCTGGAACTCTTTTATACTCCTGGTAAACTGTCAAGCTGAAGGTAGATGACTGGCCAATAGAAGTACTGAAGATTTGAAAGGTTAGAGTACTGGAGTATTCTGTTACCTCTAACATTGTGTATCAGACATTCAGATTTTGATATTTTGTTCCCAAGGAAAATTAAAATGAGAATATAGAATATATAATGGCATTATGCAAATGTGTTGTTATTGTAGCAAAAAGGGAGGAAAGGGAAAAAAGGTGGAGATGTTTCTTATTAGCCAAAAAACCTGGAAGTATGTACTCAACACTAAGAGCAATGACATAATTTATAAAGCTTGGTAGTCAGATCATTAGTGTACTTAATTCCTGCTATCATTAAGACCCGCTGAATATTTAGTACCTCTGAAAAAGCCTAGACCTCTTGGCTATGTAATTATTGAGGTATCTAACTCTAGCACCAATTAGAAAATTAAGTTCATTTTATGTGAACTTTCAGAAACGCTTCAAAAATATAGCTATTTGCTTAACACAACATAATCCTCAGAATGTATTTTCTAAACCTATTATGTGATCTCACAGCCTTGAAAGATCAATTTATCAGACCTGATATTTAAAGAACTTAAATATGCTCTTGGAATGTTTTTTTTCCTGAAGAGTACTTCAGGTAGGTTTTTCAGAATACACAATGCAACCTTGTAATATCTGCAACCCTTCTTCCTCACAAAAGGATTGGCCTGTGGTTTTCGTCATCATTAAAATTCTGTGGAAGTCTTTTTTTAATCACGCAAATGTGACTGGGAGTGATTGCCCCCTTCCCAATCCCAAATTCAAAACAGCAGACCTTCACACATGAAATTAGATCTTAATTGTACTGGATAAAAATTACAATAAACTGATTTATTATAGCCTTTTTTCCCTTCAACTGCAGTAAATGTCAGGCAACACTAGAAGTGCAGAACTCTACTTGTTTGCTATTAATTCTACTGGATCTCCCCCTTTATTATGGGAGCTTGAATGAATATAAATTTCTCAGTATGACATGCGTATTGATACAGAAAAAACAGAAATCTGTTTATAGTGACATTTCTCTAATGACTTAATAATTAATAGTGTCTCCCTGTTACCATTAAATTGAACAGAGCAAAAGATTATCATCATAAAGGAAGATTTATTATGCTTTTCTTATTAATGGTGCTCTTGTATGAGCATTTCAAGCTGAGACCTTAGCAGTCCATGCATTGCTACTTAGTGCATTGTTTCCAGCAGGCTTGGAAGTGATTGTTAAAATGGAACCTACTTGAAAATGCTTTGTCATTAACGTCTTCCGATCATCTTCGATTTGCCGAAACTTGGCCTTCAGCCCTTTCATTTGTGTTTCCATTTTTAAAACATACTGGAAATCCCTCTGAGTCCGGAGATTTAAAACTTCAATAGACTGGGACATATTCTGAACCTGTTAAAGAAGAACAGTCTCTAAATGCACTTTTTGTTGCTTTACTTTTTCTCCTGGTTAAATGTCAGGCAATGAAATGCACTTATGTCAATTAGTTGAGTAATTTCTACCACAGTGCAGTTCTACGTTCCATAACTGCATGACAGTACAAATATCGGGGAACAGGGTAAGACCTTGAAGCCATAAATTATTTGTACTGCTTAGAGGTACAGAGAGAGATCCTTCAAGCATCATTATCAATGGGTTCAGAAAGGGCTGTCAGGAAATAGAGTCTACTTTGAGACTTGTCGTAGACGTGTGCGGGGTTCAGAAGGTGCTAATATGGTGTATATTTCCATCCAAGCACGCTGGGAGGGCCAAGACTGAAATTTGGAGATTTTGATCAGTATGGAGAGCAAGACTTTCCTTGTTAGTAGGCATTTATATAATCATTCAATATCAGGCATTCATAAGACTACCCAGAGGTAAGCTGGGCTGTGTCAATCACCAAAGAGGCATTTGCCCATAATTCTGTAAGTAAATGTAAAATTAGAAATTTTAGCCAATTGCCTCAGCTGTAGAAAGCTACTTTTTTTTTTTTCCCCGTTAACAGGTAAGAAGTAGTGAATGTTTAGGTATCTTTTGTAGAGCAAGTGACTTTGTAGCTATAGTGAGGACTTTTACCACAGTGAGGCAACAGTAACTATCATACAGAGTAAATTATACATACTTCTAAAAGTTTCTGTTATGAAAGCAATGCTTTTGCCATCGATAAAAATGATACATTTTCCAAGTGCAGTTATTCTATTTCAATAAGTGTTTTGTTTTCTCGAAACATGAGAGAACTAGACTGCTGTAAATGTATTAGGCACTTTATTGAAGTTTTGGCTACAACAAAAAAATTGTACCTTCCTAAGAAAAGACAAACCCAGCAGTACTCCTGTGGTTTGCAAGAATATGCAATGTTTGAGCTGATATTCATGTCTGGAACTAACTCATTATGATTTACAGAATGTGTGGATTCTGAAAGTACTCTTAAAAATAGCATACATTAGTTATTGCACAGTTGCCAGTAATAGTTCTGAGAAAGGATTTTTACTGAAAAAAACAGTCTTTTTAAAAAATCTATCTAATTGTTGAAAGCAGGCAAATAAAGTCCTTTGGGTGCTGGAAGAAGTTTGAGCATTTCCATTTGGCAGAAGACACATTCACATAGAGGCTCTAATTAAAGGACTCCATGGACTCGGTGAAACAGTAATACAACATTACATGTCCATGACTGCCCCAGTTCTCCTCACAAGAAAATAGCTTTTAGAGGCTAATGATTTAGGTTCATTTCTGTGGCTGCTCAAAAACTATGCTGTGATCTTAACACACCCCTCCAGCCCCCTACCTCAAAAGAAAGGTGGGGTTGTTTGGTTTTTTTAGGTGGTTTTTTTTTTTTTTAGTAATATTTTAGTATTTGGGAAATATGCTGGAGCAAAGACTGAAATCTTCCTTTCTTAAGTAAACAGCATGAGCGGAGGCAGCTCCTCTTCTCTCTGCTGGTCCATCAATGTCCTCTCCATGCATCTCATGTTATGGGCTCTGTCACAACTTGGAACCTCTTCCAAGGGAACAGAGTCCCTTCTGAAGTTCATGGGAGCATAGGCAGCAAAAAATCTATGGGGAGCTGGCACTATATTAGCACTGGAATTATTTGTCTATAGCTAGAAAAATACTGAAAATTGTGTGCTAAAAATGTATTTTAAAGTCTACATTTTATGTTGATTTTTGCTGCTGTTCAGACAATCTCTCAGGGCTCAGGTTCTCCACTGGCTGTGATACAGTAACTATAACCTTGGTTACTTTTACAGGGAATGCAGAATCTTTGTGTTTTCATGGTTGCAGCATTTTTTCTGTTGATGCAAAACAAGACCTCATTGGTTTCACTATATATGCAATGGTGGACAATACTGGAATTAAGATTTGGGCTGTTGGGGAACATCTGCACCATCAGAAAATGGACAAATAAACTTGAGGAAAGAAACAATGAAAAAATTAGAACTGTTTCTCCTCTGCACAGTTTGCTTTCAAGATGCTTTTGTGTCTTTCTCATTATTTGTTGATAAGAGACAAGAAATTATCTTCAGCAGTCTTGTATGATTGAAGCAGAAGCTGTAGTTTAAATCCCACAGCACTGACCTAGTTTGAGGTGGGATTTGTAACTGGTTTTACACAGAAAAATCTGTCCTGTTGTGTGTAAGGAAGAATTTGGGAGGAGTGAATAAGAGAGAAGATGCACCTTGGGTTGGGAAAGGTGTGGTATAAGGAAAACAGACAAATAACGATCAGAGATGAGAATATAGGTAGGGCATATACCCTGTAGAACTATTTTTATCAGGTAACTCTTCAGTACTTCGTTATGTGTTAGAGGGAAAGCAGTAGATTTCCATGGGAAGTTTCATGATCAAGAGGAGGAATTTTTTTGGGAAGACTTACCTTCTCTAGTAGTTGTCTGAGTTGCCTGCTTTTGGCATCTCTTGAACACAGGTTTTGTTCAGGTGCAACAACGGTGCAAATGCAACGGCCATCAGGATCCTGGGCGGAACTATAAACTTGCCACCCTTCCTTGGGGCTAATCTGAGTCTGTAACAACAAAAAAATAACAAATAAAGGAACTGAACTGATTTTTTGTTTGACAAAAACACTATAGAAGAATATTTTTATTTTTGCAGTACATGTTTGCAATGAGGTTCCTACTAGTCAACAGTTTTTACTCTTAACTAATCAGTTTGGTAGTTCCCCAGTTTTGCCATATCTCACACCTCTGCAACAGTTCTCCAGAAGAGTTTAGCACACACAGTTTCCAGGGTGGATGAGAACAGTATTCTGCTAGTGATTCAGCACAAACCACGTGATTTAATTCTTTGCAAAGGGCCGTTACAGTTTTTCATCAGCAGAGAACAAACATGTCCTTTCAGCCTGAATGACTTTTAGTTCAGACTAATGGAAACAACAAAGACAGGGAAGAACAAACATGTGAGTCTGGGGAGAGCGCAGTGCGTGACTCACAGGCAGGAATTGGCTCAGCAGCAGTTCCCATGGGGGGACAGGTTTGCTCTTGGAGCTTCCTCTGACAGGAACTTCTCTCCACGGGCTTCCACTGCATTGAGCCAAGGGATGGGACTTGCTCAGGGCGGGACAGGAAAGTATCTGGTTAGGCCAGGGGAATGGGGCTCATGGCAAGCAAGGCACAGGGTGATTATGACACTGCATGCCCTTCACTGGGACAGCAGATATCTGGGCATTCCTAATCTGTTCTTTTGTACAGCAACCATGGCCGAGAAAGAAAGGCAAAAAAACCACCACCTTTGTTTGCAGAGCAGGGTAACACTGCACTGCCTTTATTGTTTGTGTGGAACTTGGTATCTCTTTAATGGGATGTACAGAAACAGTGTAGGAATGAGAGAAGACAATATAATGAGATGATTGAAAGGATTCAAGTGATGGAACTTAATAGATACAAGAAGCAGTTTTTATACTTTCTTTTCAAACTGTAATTTAAAGTCAATATTTTGCTTTACTCTTTCCTAATATTGTACTGAGAGATGAATTTCATAGTACAGATGCTAATGGGTATCACTGAAGTAATTTTGGTCTGGACGCAGTTGGAATCAGTTGCTATTTATATTAGAGAATTGTACTCAGTGCCAGCAGAGAAAGTGATGATTTAAACTGGGAAGCTTTGATATTGATGCTTTCCTGGCAGCTTAGTGCAGAATGAGTTGCGGAGTTCCTCACCTCTGAAGAGGTGCCAGTATCTCTGTGGACTGAAGGAAGAAAAGAGCACGGGCTTTTCACACAAGACTGACTTCTCTGAAGAAGTCATTGAAGATGGCAGTGACCTTCCACTGAAAAGTTAATAGAAAAATCAAAATGGTGTTGTAACCAGGTTTTGTAAGGAAAAACAAAGTGCTATAATGGAGATGACTTGAAAGGCTGAGGGAGCTTGGCCTGTTGAGCTTTGAGAAGAGATGACTGAGAGGGGACCTCATCAGTGTCTGCAGGGAGGGGTCAGAGGATGGACCAGGCTCTGCTCGGTGGTGCTCAGCAACAGGACAAGAGGCAATGGGCAGAAACTGATGCACAGAAGTTCATCTGAATATGAAGATGAACTTGTTTACTGTGTAGGTGACTGAGCACTGGAACAGATCGACCAGAGAGGGTGTGGAGTCTCCCTGACTGGAGATATTCCAGAAACATCTGAACACAATCCTGTGCCATGTGCTCTAGGGTCACTGAGCAGGGAGGTTGGACCAGAGGACCCACTGCGGTCTCTTCCAACCTTGCCCATTCTCTTTCTCTCTTGACTGTAAAATGATGATCTTGCATTAGGTTTTGCTAGAAAATCCTGAATTTAGTGCTAAATTATACTGCTTCTATGGTGTTCTCTGCATGTTAATTTAGCTTAAGATATGGAGAACAATAAAACCTAAACAAAATTACTTCTGCAGAGACAATTTAAATTGGATTTGAGAAGCTACTAAATTGCAAGCTTCAACAAGTAAAGCCTTTCAAGGCTGTAACCCTTAAAAAGTGTATGCTCTATTTACCCCAGTTTCCATGTTTGCCTGTAGAACTTATGGCCAAACAGTGTGGTCATGCAGCAGCAAGGAAACTAAATCTTTTGTAGAAGTTCAGGAACATGTTCAGGAACCTAGGGCTTCTGGTTATAATTCCTTTAGTAATTAATATTAGTTTATGAAAAATTATTGTACTTGAGGCTTATGCCTGCTACATTTAGATTGAGGGCAATTGTTTTTACTGGATTCAAGTAAGTTTTCTACAGTGGACAATGTATGAGGCACCAGGATCATGCAGTCCACAGTCAAGCTGTATAATCCTGGCTGTGTTGTCAAAGGTACTTATTTATGCCAATGAGGTTGTAGGTGTCTCTCTAGGCTTTATCTAAGGAAATAAAAAACAATTTAGTGATTAACTTAGCAGGTATCTCTTTGGGAAAATATTTCTCCCAGTGCGAGACTGGTTAACCAAGAACATGGTTATTGACTGCCCGTGAATAAATAAGGGCCCACATAGAACAGAAATTTAGGCTACAGTTCTATGAATTGTTCTGTGATTCCCTCTATTTGGAGTTTTAGGCTTCCTTAATCAATTAGGATGGGTAATGTGAGTGATTGCAGAGAAAAGCATGTGTGCAAAGGTGCACTTTGCTTTATTTTTCTGTTATTGTTTTAGTTTGACATTTAATCCCTACCTCAAGCAGGAATTGCTGTGCAAAGAAAGAGCTAGAAGGCATCAAAACCTTACAGAAGCTACTGCATCAACTCTTCAAATGCAGGCTTACTGCTGACAGGCCTTAGTAAACAAGCAAGAAAAGAAGTAACAAGTGGAAAACAACAATAATAAGTTATGCTAGTTCTTGAAAATCTGGGGAAAAGAGAGGAGCCCCTGTAAAGCCCAATATTAACCAATGCTATGGCAGGCTGCTGTATGACAAACTTATTTCACTTCTTAAAGATTTATTTTTTCAATTGCACTTTTGTATATTCTGATAAAACTGTTACAGCTGCCTCTGTTGTTACTACAGTGACAGGTCAGATGACAGTACCTTACTTAGGATGTTTGGTTAAACATAAACAGTATTTCTGGTTTGTCTTGCCATTTCAACCCTAGTACTGAAACAGAGCTCAAAAGAGCAGGCCCTGAACCTGACCCCACATCCTTGTACAATTCTTTCAGCTGAAGGGAGGAAATTGGGAGGTTTTGTTCTTTTTTCACCTTGTACAAGATATGTAATTTATGAGCTGTGTATGTGCTAGGAGAGGAATTCTGGAGAAGTGTTCGTGCTGCAGAGTTCACTGGAGAAGCTGCCATGGGAAATCTGGATGGCAGCTAAAAATCAATCAGTGCTGACCCCGGTGTTACTGAGCACTTGGGGCATAAAGTCTTCCAACCAAAATCTAAAGTTTTGAGAAAGGTACCAGATCTGTGGTGCTCAGTTTTGTGCAAAAAGAACCCTACATGATTGAAATTCATGGGTTTTTTATTTGTCAGATGTTGCTAAGCTCAGATAATGAAGTTTTTAGGATCATTTGCCGAGCTCTACTGGCAATCCTGCTACCCTTATCAAAACAAAAAATATGCATATAGCTCAACTCAAGGAGTGCAAAGAGCATTATTGAAATCAAACTTAGGAGGCATTTCTATCAGCAGTGCCCTGCTGTAGCCAAGGGGAGCATGACCATTTTGTACTACTTGGAATCTGAACATACCAGTATAAACGCACATATGTTTGTGTGTATATATATATATATATATTATAATAATAGCTTCCGTGCATCTTGTAGTTACTCAGTTACAACTTCAAACTTGGATGTAAATGTGATAGGGAACTTCTAGTTACAGAGCCACAAGAACTAGCAACATATACTGTAACTTAGTGCGAAGAAGTTACATTTAAGGAAAATAAAATTGAGCTTTTCCTTGTATTCTCATTTTGCTGCTCTGCAAGACAACAGAATTTTTGTACAACATAATTAATTTTTAAGTAGTAATATTTACAGTCTAAATACAGTGACATGCATATATTCAATTACTACATGTTGCTTAGTAAATACATAATTTTTAGTTACAAAAATTCGGAGTTCTGAGAATTGTGAACTACTATACGAATAGTTAAATTTATATTTTACATAATCTATTATTATGTAAACATCTGATTGCAGTTACACAAAAAGATACATAGACAGTTTTACTAAGCATTTAGGAAAATGATGTTCTAATTTAATTTAGGAATACCAGGATAGTGTTTCATCTAGTCCAATTAAAGTGTTACTTGACTTTTTAGGCTTCTCACGAGTTCGTAGCTATTCACAGCTTTCCTGTAGGTTTTCATTAACTGAGGCTGCTGTATGTGAGCGTAAATGATACAAAGTGATATTTGTGTCATCTGTATTATTCCCATTATCAGCCTTTCTAAAATTCTGGTATCCAACTCCTAGTTCTAACAGCTATTTATTTGTTGAACTGTACTCCAATAAAGAAAAACAGGAAGGATATTGCATATTGCAGTGAACAGTTACTATTTAACATTATCCAGTTTTCAAAAAGAAACCTACTGCCACATATAATCTTTCTAAGCAATGCAATGCATTTTTCTGGAGCAGTAAAGACAGGAAGAACAGTCTAGATGAACAAAAAGACATTGCTGTACTCCTTTTAGCATTTAGCTCAAGATGAAGGCATTTGTTCTTAAATATTTAAGGATACTATTTTGAAATCTTCCCTTTCATAAGACCACAACATGCTCACCAATGTGCAGTTTTATGATGCCCAAAAAGAAGCATGCATTAAGAGACAACAGGAAGATTAGTAGCTTAAAAAGAGATTTACAAAGAGGCAACAAACTCAAGCTTTTGCTGGCAACTTAAATACTAATTCAGCATTAAGATGACTAGCAACATATAACAACTACTTACTAGAGTATCTGAAGTGGTTATTCTGGTGGTATTTAGTCCTACCAGAGAAGGGAGAGTTTGTGACATCCAGTTAGAGATCATTGCCATGGTACTAAGAACGGCACCAAGCTTCAGCAGTGGAGGACTCATTGCTGTGGAGCTAATGAGTTTTCATAGTGACTGATTATCATCCCAGTGCAGGCTGGCAGAGAGGCGTGACTGCAGCACACAACATCCACGGCATGAAAGGAAATCAAGCTGCCCAGATTTAATCATCCATTAAAAACATCCATATCCTCATTTGCCCTCTGTCTTCCTGCTTTTACTAACAAATACTTACGACTGTCTTATGCTGACCACTAAATAAACAATCCTTTCTATGCTAATAGTCGTGGCAGCTACCAGTGGGAGATGGCGTGGGCGAATTATCTCTTTATAGGTGCTAGACAGTCAATTAGCCCTTAATTAGTTCAGTCCTAGCAGAGCAGTGTGTTCCTGTCTGAAATGCAAAAGCCTGAGCACAAATAACCCCCCCCACTCCTCATAAGTGTTTTGGCAGAAATATGCTCAAGTCTGTTTGTAAATATGGTACTGTTCTTGTCCATGGGGAAGGAGCAGAACTGTCAGCCTGCTCATCAAAGCACCAGAAACCTTTCTGGACCTGCCTTGATTTGCTGATCTCATAAATTACAAACATTTGTGAGTTTATTATTTGCGCAGCTTATTATTAAGATCTTTATTGTTGATACAAGAACATTGAGGCGGTGAAGATTCACATTTCTCAGTGTTCAGGTTAGTTTACAAGTTTTGGTACCAAGAGTTATTGCATTACTTCCAGGGCTGGCAGATTCAATATGTCTTCATTGGTGCTTGGATGGGAACAGGAGATAAATTGGGGATGGCACATTTTGAGACTTCTCTTGTCTTTGCTGTTAAATCTACTGTTCCCTGATGCTGTAGAATGAGCTCCAGGTTCTCTAGCAATTGATCTTACTCATATATTAAGTGAGTGTAGGGGTGGGGAAGAAAAGCAGAAAAAACAGTCTAGAAGTCATTGTGCCATAAGGGCAGTTTTACTTTTTAAGAATTATTTGTAAAAGAAGTGCTGAGCGAGGACTTCTAATAGCAATTATTTAAGAGAAAACTTTCATAAAGTTTGCTGAGAGACAGGCTACTGCATTTTTCCCTGGGCAGTTATGGACTAAGTGTCTGAATTTGCTTCAAAAAAGTAAATTATTTTTTCTTAAGGACTTTTGGCAGTTGTATGAAGGAGCCCTGGGTGCAGTGAAACTGAAGGGATGTATTTTTATAGGTGTGTGTCATCATGAATGTATTTATTAAAGCTACTGTAACCCTGCAAACAGTTTTTCAGATTCTCAGAGCTTGTACACCAATTCAGGCTAGACATTTCTCTTCCAATATCCATTCAGAATATTTCCATAAAACTCTGCAGTTTAAGGAAGACACATGTAAACTTGTTTTTTTTAAAATAAATTGAAAAACCCATTGAGAGCTATTATATAAACTTAAGGAGTCTCTCAGCAATAAAAAACAGAAAGAAAATCTGTGTATCCAAATATTAAATATTTTGTGGGAGTTACACAGTAAGATGAGCTGTGAAATGTTTCAAATACTCAAAAAACTAATTCACTGAAGAGATATTTGAATACAGTGAAAGAATATGAGTTTGCTTATGTAAAGCTTCTGCACAGGAAAATAAGTTTTTCGCTAGTTTCTCTGGATACATAAACATTGCAGTAGAAGACTTAAATATGAAAATAATTAAATACTAAACATATTTTAGTTTTATTTACCTGTAGCATACTGAATTCACACACTGCTTGGCTGCTTTTTGACTTATTTCACATACTTTGTCCAAAGTCCTGAAACAAACTAACACACAAGGGCTATGTTCTCCAGAGAAATAGAATTGCTTTTAAACAATTAGCTGATAGTTGCTGATGCTGATGTCTGCACAAGAAAACATGTTTTCTGATTTACAAGAAAAGTATCCCAGTGAAAAGAACGTGCACTGGATCAATCTCCCTGATCCATTTAGCTCTTTTGTCTACAATGGTCAGGTGTGGGTGCTTAAAAGAGGAATGCAAGAAGAGAACAGACTGACAGAAATCCTTCCAGCAAACTGTTATACTTACTGGGCCAGAAGCTACAACTTTGTGTTCATGATGCTTTCTTCTGAATTTATCAAGTAATTTTTAAAGTCATCTGTACTTTCAGGAGGCACAACGTTCACGTCCATGGAGTTCCACAGTTTAATGATGTCCTTTGTGAAAAACGTACTTGCTAGAAGTCGTGCATAGATTGCAAATTAGAGAAATGCTGTGTAATCACAGCTGTTTTACTCAGAGTATTTTCTGTATTTCAGGAGATAAAGTCCATATAGCTTGGATTGCCTAGTGGTGGTCATTATGTAGAGAGAGTCCCTGTGGCCAGACATTCTTGATAAGGTGATTCTGAGACTGAGAGCTGAGTCAGGCCATTGCCTCAGCCTGATGAAAGCTTTAACAGGTGGAGGCATTTGAGCCTTTCCAAGAGTTCATGTTCAGTGGAGAGGAGCTCAAAGTTGTCCCCTGAACACTGTGCACACTGAACTGTCCAGAATGACATCAAGAGTGAGGCTTTTTGCTGAACTGTCACATTTCATTGGCAATTTATTGATTTCCCAAGGACCTCCACAGATTACTTCCAATATGGATTGGGTAACATTTGATAATGTTGGATGATTTTCCAGTTTTATCAGGTTCTTCTGAAGTGTCTCAGCATCCTCTCTAGACCTAATACAAAAAAAGATTCTAATTCATCAGTTTTATCACCTTTTTTATTCCTATCCTCTTTCAGAAGTTTAATAAGCACACTAATTCCTTCAGTTTCAAGACATTTTCTGAATGTAATGATAGAATTTTACCACGCTGAATTGCAGCTTTTAACACTGTTTGTTTTCTTCTCTTCAACATTTACTGTTTCACAGAAGAATGTAATTGGTCTCCTCCTGAATTTTAACATTTGACCAAATACTTTCAAAAGGCAATAAAAGACTTTTCTGATGCCCAGGTTAATAATTACTGCTGATTATCCTTCATCCAGAGTATTGTCAACTCCTGGAAAGAACACTGTTGGCTTATTATGATTATTCCTAACAGATGACGTGCTGCTTGGTTCTTGTGACAGAATATTCCTTAATGCAGTTTAGCACTTTATTTTCTTCCAGCTGGTTTAACTGCTAAAGAGAAAGCTTGCTGCCATGCAATTCCCAGTACTGCTGCTGGTACATCTTTAAAGACCTCAGCAGGAGATGATGCTCTCCTCCTCTTGGCTGGTTCTATAATTGAACATTACCAGAACACTGGCACCCCCGTGGTGCTGAAGTCAGATCTGCTGGAAGTGCACAGGGGCTGTGAAGCCCATTAGTGCTGCAGTGCAGGGATGTGGGCAGGTCGTACACGAGTCTGGGAGCCCCCCATGCAGCCCGAGCCCAGGGGCTGCAGGAGGGAGGCTCACCCTGAAAGCTGAAATCCCATCCTTCCAGGGCTGCCAGTACTTGGCAGCTGCATTCTGGGCTGCTGCAGTGTAGTGCCAGCCCGGGTGTGCTTGCACAGACAGGGACAGCACTTGCTGCTCTGTGCTGCAGTCTGTACTCTGTGGATCTGATATTTCCCATTTTGTGCAAGTGTCAAGTATTGCTTCAGAGCACTATTGCTACAGGAGATGTACATGGGCACATAGTCTTAAAAATCTTTCCTTCCTGAACAGTGGAAATACTCAATGGAACTATATTTGGCTTGCTTTTTTACTAGAACTGTCTAAGTGTCCAAACCCCCTTTTTGTTAAGGAAATAGAACATGAAAATACTTCTAGCTGTGTTTTACCATAAATAATTGGGTAAATTAAAAAATGGCAAGCAAAGAGCAGAAAATTTTTGTACCACATCTGTGGTCACATATACAAAGATCATACCTGAAGCCTCAGAATACCTGAAGAATTATTCTCATCTTGCTAGGAAGTAGAAACAAAACTTTATGATCTGTGTTTCATTTCAGCTCTGTATTTTCTGTTGTTTTTTAAAGCTGCATTGTGACATTTCTAGTTTATTAATAACTGCTATGAATTAGTTTTCTGAACAAAAGCTAGAATGCAATAGCAATTCTAAAATCTGAACCATATTCTTTATTACCCTAAATTTCTACTGGTATGATAACTTCCTCTTTTAAGTAACTTTTTCTAAAGTCAGTAAAAGCTGAAGGATCTATACAGAATAACTTCAGATGCCATATTTTGATCTTACATAGAAGTCTGGCAATCTGTAGCAATTTTAAAGTTGTTAATGTTATTGTATGTTAGTCCTGTAATATTCAATTAATATATTATCAGTTACTGGTGTTATTCAAGGTATTATTTAAGGTCCTTATTTAATAAGAAGTCTGAAGGTTCTTCTAGTCTCTGATATTTACTTTCACTTTGAGATTCTGTTACCTTTTGATAGGGATGAAGTCTACTGAAAATGAGAATACATCCCAACATTATCTTATTACAACTGAGGTATAAGGATCTCTCTACTGCAAAAAGTAATTAACATCAGTATTAGGAACAGCAACAGTGCCAATGTCCTGCAACATGTGAAAATACACCCAGCCAGCCACCCACCCCAAAAACTGTCTAATCACCTCCTGGCCAGAGGAAAATATTGATTGTAAGAAAGAGGAAACAGTGACGTTCAGCAGCAGTCACTTAACCCCAATGTCAGCTTATTTAATATATGTAAAAAACAATGCTACTTTAAATAATTCTTACAATTCATAATTGTGCTCATGGGTAAATGCCATAATGTAAATACCTGAAACCTTGCATTTTATGTAGAAGTGATTGCATACTCATGGCTCAGCTGGCTTAACTAGATTCCTTTGAAGCAGAGCAAAATCAGGAATCTTGAGCCTCAGTAAGTTTGTACTTTGACAGGTTAGGTTTAGAAAGTAAGCTCAAGAAAGAAATTCAAAGCTTCCCTCATTGCAGTATTCTACAGTGTAGATAGTTCTTTATCTGCATATGAGATATTCCTGTACTCAGCAGTACATTGGTTTAAAAAATGGCAGTGCATTAGTTGTTAGTCATGTTCCTGAGCATTAGTATTTATTCACATTAGGTTAATGCATGTACAAAGCAAAGTTCTCAGAACTGGAATGGCAATTAACATTCGCTGAGCTGCAGATGGACAGAGAAAGCACAGGTTTGTGCTATCAGTTCAAATGCAGTTCCCTGAATTTTAGAGAACTGTGCCTTCTTCATCTTACTCTATGTTTTTGTTCAACAAAACCCTGTGGCTTTGCAGTGCTATTTGTGAGTAGCAATAGCCAGGTTCTTTGTAAGGGCAGTTTGAGAGGTGTGTGCCCTTTCCAGAAAATATCCTTTCACAGCTCATCAGTGATACACGGTGCCATACAGTGCCATTCTGCAGTCAGGTGTTTTCACTTAGAGCAAGGCATTTTCAGTCTGTTGTCCATTACATGTTTCTGTACCACTTCTCTTGAGGTGACCTTCTTTCTGAAGTAGTCTTAGCTGTCTGCTTGTTCATTCTTTAGGCTTCAGGGAGCTTCTTTTGAATGAAGACATTAGAGAACATTTTCATGTTTTTTTTCACACCTATTCTCTTGTGTTCTGCTGTTAGCAAATCTCAAGTGTACAGAATAACAAAGTAGTGTCTCCACAGAAGAATTAGTTCATTATGAGAATTGACTGAAACAGGAAGCAGGATGGGCAGTCTGCTTTAGGAAAGTCTGCAGTTAATTGAAACAGCTGGGGAAAACAAATGGGTGGGGAAGAACTAAGTGAAATGAAAAGTTTTTCTGTTGATTTCCTGATATTTTTATTTTCAATAACATTTATATCAGGTACTCAATAAAATCTCATAAGCTTTTCCCTCAAATGTGTGATATGATGATGGATGTAATGGGAGAAAGCATGTTTTCTAAAATAGATGGAGACATCTATTTAGTAGATAATGATTAATTTGTGCAGACAGTCCTTTTTCCTTTCACAGAGGCTGGAAATCTGCATGTTTTTAGAGGATTCTGGGATCCCGTGTCTTGCTCTGAGTACCCACACAGTGGCAGGGTGCAATGTTGAATGGTTCTGGGTCTGGAATTTGTTGCAGTTTTGCTTTCCTTTGAACACTGTATGGATTGGATATGAGAATTTAGACAAAATTCCTCCTGGAGTAATTCTCATGCTTAATGGACAATTTTGGTTTTCCATCCTCAAGATACATATTATTCTCTTGAGGATGGGTGAGGTAGGCAAGCTGGTTTTCACTGAGAAATATAATACATTTTAAGAAGATAAAGGAGCTGAAACTGAAATTCCCCATGAAGCTAGATCATATATAATCCAGGAGAGAGCTTGAGCCATGAAAATCAGTAAATTCTGTAGTAATTTAATTAAATAAGTGGTTTCAGCTGGCTCTGACTGCAACTAGATGTTAGAAAACAGAGACCTAAGCTACTTAAAGCCAAAGCCCATTTAGACTCTGTGAGAATGGGCAGTATAACTGGCCCTTCCTCTGGTTAATGCAAGCTTACAGCTTTGCACTCGGCGCTTACAGATCCCTAAACTGGAGCTTGCCTGTGGACTGTCATGTTTAATAGATACAGGTAAATTTGTCCAGTGCCTTTTTAAAGTCTCCTTCATTCTTTGCAAGTGAGAAGACAGAAATGAAGGAAGTGGAAAGGGTTTGCAAAATAAAATTCCCTGTCAAAGGGGAATTTTGTCTTTGGGAAAAGACTTAGTGGGGTACGTTCGCATTTATAAATACAACAGGGTTGGGGTATGGGGCTCAGTGCTGGCCCACAGCAAGCTGTAGTGTTTGGTGGTACCATACACTCTTAAATACCTTTTATGCCTGGGCATGATTCAGTTAGATGATTTGGACATGGATGCAGCATTTCAAGAGGGAAAGAGAAGTTTTGCTGTGTGGAAAGGAGCTGTCCCTCAGAGCCCAGAAATCAGATCATCTCCTTTTTATTTAGTAGTATGGCTGTGTTTGCATTTGGCCAAGTGCTGTCTTTGGAATTGAGAGCAAAGGAACCATCTCCTGTTTGATTTCTGCTGCATTCTGACAAGCAAGTCTTTGTCTGTTCTTTATAAATTTATAGCTCTGCTTTACAGAAACACTTGGCTTTATTCTCCTGTATTTCCCAATGCAGATAATTGTCAAGACTGACTCATGAAAAGGTGGGGAGGGTTATCCTGCTGACTTGCCCTTCATCCCACCATGTTTCCATACATTCTTCTGGCAAGTCTCTTAAACTGTCACATCGTGCTGATACCCTTTTCTAACACATCCCTGTTGTATTCTCTGTACAGATGAAATAGGGAAAAATTCTTCGGAAGTCTAAAGTTGAGCTCACTCCCAGTGGTCTCGCACCTCACAGGCTGCAGTACACGTAGGTACTAACCAAAAGTTTATAGGTATAACCAGCATGGCACTGATAATGGCATTAAAAGGCTGTAGCATCTTCCTATTAGGATTTTCTAACAACGGTGGCATGAATGACATCTCCCTCCTGAGATATAAAGATCTTTTTCTGTAGGCAGAAAGACCGAGAAAGAAAATTACATTTCTGTTCAGAAAGCACTGCACATTTCCTGCAAAATCTTCAAATAACAAGATTCTGTGAATGTGGCTCATTGCAAGCAAATCCATTTTTAATGTACACTGCTGCTTGACACCATTCTGCAAGACCTTGTTTACGTTTATCCAGGGATGAAAGCTTGCAAGCAGTATAAGTGAATATTGAGAAAATTTCGTGGGCAATCTTGCTTGCCAGACAGAGGTGTTGATCCGAGTGCTGTGGCCAAATTCCAGTAGTTAGCTATGTTCTATCTAGAAAAATGCTTCTTGCAGTTTCAGTTGGACACTTGATCTGTTCTAAATGCTGTGTAGTGCTTTGAATACAATGAGCCAGGTGCTGTGTTTCAGCTCAGTAGAACATGCTGCAGTTCAGCAGTGGGTACAACAATGTATGTGCATGCCACAAAGCATGATCCCAGATCAAACACGTTGTAAAATACTTTTATGTTTAAATAGGGGTATAGAAAGCAAACACTTGTTATTTTCTAAGGCTGTAACAATCTGGGAAGATTCTGAATTGAATAATGCTGAGAAGAACTGAAGATATTTATTTGGGGAAAGAATCAAAATTGTATTACTTGAAAAAAAATAATAAAAAGTATCCCATAAACCATACTGAAGTTATGACACATATTTTTTCTATCTGCCTTTTAAATTTTCTATTTATGTTTTATAGAACAGAAATAGAAGTTTTAAAACATATTTCACTTTAAAGGATTCAGTTGCTCATTTTTATTATTCTTCCCCTTTATCCTACTTTTTTTTTCTTTTTTACTGAAATCATTTAAAATGGTGTGTGACCCTGAGGGGCTGAGTTAGGTCCATCCTTGTAAGGAATGGGTGCTGCCCTCCATAGGGCTGCTGAGGGCCAGAATGTTTTTAGCAACTACAGCTTCTCATGGATGAGGAATCTGAGTGTCAAATTTGAAGGTCCAAAGTTCTGTTCCCAGCTCCTTGTGAACAAAAAGAGAATTTATTAAATGGGTGCTGTTGTCTGAAGATAGTACCATGAGAAATGCACTTCTGTAATGCACAGCAATGAGCAACCCCAAATATAAATAGAAAAACCCCCCACAAATATGTCCCAGATCTTCTGAAGAGAACAAAGCTGTTACAGCCCAGTAAACAGTTCTGACATCAAACTGATCAATGACTTATCCCCAACAAAAATTTCGTGTTTCATCTTCCAAATGAAGATGAAAATGTATTCTAAAAAACCCCCATAACAATGCACATCATTTCACATTACAGTCATTCCTTTACAGCTGCATTGTGTGACCAAAGGAAACAAGGTCATTCCCAATTTAGGACATGATGGGAATTTTGCAGTTTTGTGGGATTTAGTGAGCTGACAACGGCGGAGTGTAAATGATGAAGACTCAGGCGATACCGATCAGAAGCCTTCTGTTTACTGACACTCTCCATAACCTATATTTTTCAAATGTCTCTTCAGCACTTTAAGGCTATTCTTTTATCATCTCCAGCACTTAATCCCCATCTGCAGTCATAATTCTCTGTTTACAGTATTGAAATTAAACCACCACTATTATCTCACAGGAAAAAAATATGAAGTGTGTGAGGACTGAGCATCAATGAATAGCTCAGAAGCAAAAATTTCCTTTACAGAGAAAAAGGTTTCTGTCCACAAGAAGTTCAATGCAGGCCTTCTTTCTAGCCTTAAGGAGGGGAAATCCACCAATTAAGAATCACGAAGTCAGTGAGTCTTTAAAGGACTGCTTAGCAATGTGACTGTGAGAATAAAATTCATGGGCAATGCTGGTGAAGTTTTATATAAGCTATTAGATCTAATTAATAAAAAAGGGCCAAGATTTTGATTAATTAAGGCATTTACATAACCTTCAAGATTTGATATTAATTTTACAGAGAGATGTAACTAACTTATTAGCAAATGACAGTGAAATGTAGTAAAATATTGTAATTCGTTTCAGCAGTCCTACAGAAAATGGAAGAACTATTTGCACAAGGGCAAAAAATAACTTTGGACACACAATTTGTGCTGGAGCTCCTGTTTTCAATCCAAAAATACGATTTAAAAAACATGCAGAAACTCAGATCAAGGATCACAAAACAAGAAAAGGAAATTTCAGTTGAAGCTACTGTACAGTTCAGACTAAGCAGTTCTTATCTGTACTTTATATCCCTCTTTCCTGACCAAGTAAAAATTCTGTTCCGAGTGACTGTCTCCATTAGTGTATTCCTAGCCAAGATTCACATCTCCTGCTTCTAAAATGCACCAAGACATTAAACAATAACAGTAAAACCTACTAACATGAAACTGGAAAAAAAAATCTTAGCCAATTTGTCAAAGTGCTGGTGGTGTTAAGGCAATTAAATAGCAATAAAAAAGCAGTAAGGCCCATAATTGTTAGCTTTGAAAATCCATTTAAGATTTACAACTAGAATAAAATGATTTAAAATCTATAAAAAAGAGATGGCTTGACAGAAATAGGAAGCTGTTGATTGTGGAACTCAAAAGAAGAAACTAAAGAAACTACATTTCAAACATACTTCTTTTTTACTGACTTTTTGCTTTTGATGGACTAACAGATTATTGCTTATTTGTTTTCTTGTGAATACAACAGAGTCAATCTGTCACAAATAAGGCGAAAAGTGATTCCAGATGGAATCTACCTCAGCCAGTGCTTAGAGAAAATATTTGTCTTCTTTGGGGCCAGATGGAACGCCATAGGGCTATTTGCAAGAATTAGTTTTCTTTTTTTTTTTTTTTTCAATGTAGCATATAATGAAGAAAAAAGAAGGTGAAAATACATTCTCTAGTGTGAAAATATGGCTGCTGCAGGAAATACCTCCTGCCTGTGTTCTCACTTCTTGTAAGCTCCCTCTCTTGTGGTCAAGGGGGAAGGAAGGCAGGTACATTAATGCGGGATTCTAGCAGGGGACTGTTGGGAATAACAGGAAAGCTTGCCGAATGAACAGGCAGTAACAGACAATTGAAAAGACCCAGGCTTTTTCAGCAGCAATAAACCCCAAGAAACCAAGCATTAGCTTGTTGCAGCTTCTTATCTACTTTAGACTGTTTAGGAAACTGACTTCTGCACGTCTTATATCTGATGCAAGCGCTGACAACTTTAGCCTGAAGACTGTTAATAATACTTTCCTGGTTTTCCCTGTTGGAAGCTCTTTTTGTTTTACCACCATGCACATATTTTACAGATAATACAAATCATTTCCTGAAGGGCACTTCAGCAAAACCCAACTTGAATTTATACCACATTTTCCTGGAAGCATTTAAGGGGAGTTTTAAAATAAAGTGCTAAGTTTTAGCTCTGGAGTAACTTAATTAAATGACAGTCACTTTGCAGATGGTTTTTGCTCATTATAGTCAAATAATCAAAATCAGTTTAAAGGCCAAGTGTGACTTGCATGATTTACACAAGAGATATGTCACAATCCTCTTGGTTTGGATAGATTACCTTTGCTCACATTGTTAAGCTCTGCTCTGGACTGTGAGACTTCTGATACATTGTTCAGTGAACTAAGGATACAGACAAGGTCGCAAGTTAAAGGGAAACTCAGTAGATAAAGTTAGTGACATACACATTTTCCATCCATAGTATGAATTAAAAATTTTCTGAGGAATTTAAAGTATTAAATTTATCATTCGAGATTTTATTATATGACTGATATAAAAAAGAAATGTTTTGGAAAGACTCCTATTAATCAGTTATTAATAGGTGAAAGAGACAAGTCGTTAGGTTGTAAACGATGCTTTGATCCTCAGAAACTTGTCAATCAAGTAATCTCACATAAATTCAATGGCTTATTAGTAACAAGAATGGATATTTTTGGCTAAGCAGCAAATTCTTATTTAAAAATGTTTAGAATAAATATCAGCTTATGCACTTAATTCCTTTTGAAAATTTGATAGACCTGAAATACATTTATTTTGTTGCTTGACAAGTTGCTTATACCCACAGCCTATGGGAATGCTCCAGTGCCTGGAAAGCAGGGTACAAAACCACACCTAAATGGGAACATTCAAGCAATCTTGGTTTATCCTGAATCCTACCCTCATGTTTTGCTGTTGGCAGTCTTTCATGTTTGCTTATTGTTAAGTTATGTGTCTGAGCTGGACAGAAGCTGTTTGCAGCTCTTGTGTATTTTTGATCCCTCAGAACTCCTAGTTATGGTTTCTTAAGCCATACAAATTGCTATTTTTTTCCCTTAGCAAACCTTTTTCTCTATCTGTTGGTTCAATAAATGCTATAGCTTCCTAAAAATTTTACCTGGCTCATACACATACATGAACCTAGAAGACTCCCTTAATGTGTATTAGTTTTCTGTGCTGCAGTTTGCTTTCTGGGGTTAGAACAATTGAGTTCAGATGAGACTTACAGACATGGATCCCTTTTCAGAAGAACTCTGTAATCCGGCTCCAAATTTTCCATCTTTCCTTGCAGGGTCAAAGACTCTCCAAGGAGCTGTAGCTTGAGGGTACCTGTATTAAGTAACTGAAGTATCACACTATGTACTCAGCTTTGCTAAATCTTTCTGGTATGATAAGCCTTCCTAGTATGGACTTGTTCCTTGAGGGTATAATGAATTGCCTATAAATAAATTTTGGACTGTGCACTATGTGTAGACCAGATAGCAAAACACAAATTAGTATCTCAATCAGTGTTCCTCGATGACTTTCATTTCTGCTATGAATTCCCAGATATACAGGAAATGTCACAGCTATAAATCCCTTGAGCTGATCAGCAGTCTCAGAGACAGAATATATTTGATTTGTAAATATTTCTTTCAAAATATAACAAGATCAGGTAACACACCAGAGCAGGAAGCCAAAGTGGAGGAGATAAACCCCCTGGTTTACAAGGCAGATGAGACACTTTGGCTTTCATCTCAGTAGCACTGCACTCTAGAGATAAAGCTGGAAAGCCAAGGTTGAATGTATAATGCAAATGCTATCTAGATACAAATGCCATTTATTGTTTTTACTCTTTCTCTTTGCACTTTGACTCTTGGAAGAATTAGTGTTTAATTCAGGAGATATTGTTCCTGCATTGCTGCAAGTTTATGTTGTCCTGGACTTGGCAAGGATACTGGAATCTAATTAAACCAGTAGAGGAATGAAGATTGGGAATCAGTAGGTGCAAGAGATTCACAGAAAAAAAAAAGAAAAGGTAAAATCTCTTGCTTTGACTCAAAAGGGAGGTATTAGAAGTCAGATAGATTAAGCAGGGAGCAAATGAAGTCTCTAGTGCAGCTTGCTTGGCAGTCAAAAGAATGTTATTATAATAGCTTTTTAGTGGAGTGGAAATACCCAATTTCCCCAAAGACCAATCTGGCTTTAGCAGTGCAGAATTTCTGACTTCATATTCTAATGCTTACTTCACAAGATGCCTCATTTCTCCTTATGTAATAAATTGGAAACAACATTGTTTCAGAGCACAAAAGCGCGAGTGCTGCTCCATTAGATAAAAGAATTCTCAAGGAACTTTCCAAATAATAAAAAAGAGAAAACTGGCCCTACAGTCTGCATGTGAAAATTTTCAAATTTTAAATATTAGATATCTGTAGAGAAGATAATCATACATATTATTTATCTCTAATACCATCTGAGGAAAATAGTGTGGCTGATATGATAATACAGACCCTTTAAAAATGCAATAGGATCTAAAAGGGCTGACACTAGGGAATATCAGTATCTTGAAAAAGAAAAGCACGCCTAAACAAGAATGTGCTTTATCAGATGTTGAAGGACAGATTATAATTCCAAATTACTTAACTCTGTTACTTCTGCCAAAGGCATATGAACTGCAATGTAGCTGTAACTCAGTACTGTTTTATGCATTCTGAATGTAACCATTAGGATAAAAGCCTTCCAGCATTCTGTACAGTTACATTGCTGCACAAAGTAAGTCTTCAGTAATTATGAAGAATCTAAGGCCATTCACAGTCTGTATTCATATTGTAATTTAAGCCTTCTGGGTTGGCAAACAGTTATCTGCAATCCATTGTAAGAGAGGAAAAAAGGAAAAAAATACTTCACATGCTAATATAAGATTAAAGAATACAGCAGGGAAGAAGAATACAAATAAAAATAACAGATTAAACTGAGCAAGGTAATATTTTTTATTCCTCATTCTATGTGACCCTTTTTTCAGACTTTTCTTCAGCCTAGTATGGTGCTCCTACTGGGTAATACACGAACAGTCTGCCAAAGAAAACTGCTGCAGCTGAAAACAGAGCTCTTTCACAGAGAGGGCAGGACAGAAGTGTAAGAGTAAAGGCTGACACAAATCAAGGAACAGGAGCTTTCCGGTTTGTGTTAGGATGCCTTGGGACTCTGTAGCTGTCCTGCACTGGCTGAGAAGGGATGTCTGAGCACAAAGAGCTCTCTGCATTACACGACTCTCTTGCTCACTGTCCTCCTGGACTTCTGAGACATTTGTTGGCATCGCAGGCTGCACTCAGCTCTGGGTTACGCCGCGATAAGCAGGGACTCCTGGCCACTCCAAGGCTGCAGCAGCAAGTCATTTATGACCACGTCAGTCCTTCTCTGCTGTTTTTACTGGATACATGTTAGCAGTTCCTGAAAGGCAGACCTGTAATCTTTAGGAAAATGCAGCAGAAATGTCAGGCTCTAGTACTGAGATACACATTTAAGGGAAAAGGACTGGTGTGTTATTTTTTCTCTGAGTTCCTTATTAGCAATAAAGAAGTGTGCACATATCACAAAAAATGTTGTGTACCGTGGTGCTTTTTGATGGTTTTTATTCTATACATGGAAGAATCACGCTGCCCTAGACTGATTTAGTTTTAATGAAGCACAAAGGAATATAAATATGAATAAAAATTTTTATGACTCAGTGAAACATCTTTTGTTCTAATCAACAACTTGACAGAATTTTCTGTACAAATTGGTTACTTAATCTCTGAAATTATGAGAGAAAACCTCATATTTCACCTCATGGAACCTTACTGATTGTTATTTCAGCACTTGGTTTTGCCTACTTATAATACAGATTCACAGATATCCTATCACTAAAGGAATATGTGTAAGACTGAATATGGGTTCTGCCTCTGCTCTTGAAGTAATATGTAAATTACTGGTTACTCTTTGAAAAGAACACTTAGATTTGAGGAGCCCGTGCTGCAACTTTTTAAAGCGTTTCATAAAATAGAATATGAATTTGTAAAAATGTGTCATATTTTCCATCGATCAGTACATTGCTACTTGCAGTGTTACATGACCAAGTATCACTGACTTCAGTGATACCTGTGTTTTAGTGGGTTTCTGAAACAGGAGCACTGAGTTAAACCTTTCCAGGCAAGTGTGTCTATCCTGTAGTAAAGAGAAGAGCACTTCCAGAGGACACCAACACCCCCACATTCTAAACCCAGACCTTGCACAGTGCTGAAGGAGGGAGGCTCAAGTTGTTTTAATACAAGCAGCATCCTGTCAGTTGAAATACAGGGGCCCTAAGAAACTTTCCTAGGAAACCAGGGGCAAGTCCCTTCTTTGGACCATGCTTTTAAAAGACACAATATGAGTTATCTTCTGTAACTGAGACAACACTAACAAAGGAGTTAATGAACTGGAAGTGATATAAAGCCTAAAGGGGAACATAAGGCATGCCAGTTATCTTTAGAATAACATTCTTGAACTACAGGCCACATATAATTTGTGACATTTGATCGAGCACGAACTTGATCAACTGTTTTCCTTTCTTTTCCGTAGCACAGTATTTAGAACTGCTCAATCACACCTGCGCGTTCCATCAACCAGCTCCATGCAGTTACAAGTTAGGAGGAGTGAGAACTCTGTAATGCTCAGATGATAAATCCACTGATTTTGAAGACTAGATTAAAAGGGAAGAGCTGCATGGCCTGAAGTCTTAGTTTGAGACCAATGTGTTCATTTCACTTTTTAGAAAATGTTCTTAATGACATCATCTGTCAGCATAAAGCACTCAGATTTCAGCTGTGTTTCTAGGATGATGCAGGGCTAAGAGATTATGATGCAAGTGCGTTAAATTGTTCTGTTTTGGAGGAATGGGTTAAATGCATTTTGGAACTTCTGTTTCTAGTTTATCTTCCATGATTGTGTGAGTGTTCTGATGAAGGTAGGGAGCACAAGATTTGTTTCTGGGTGGAGGGAGTGAACTGGGAAGGAGAAAAATTTCTCAAGTGCCTAAGAGACTTTTCCGCTTTTCATTTGCGATTAAAGTGGGGGGATAGGATCCCCCAAAACACCGTTAAAATGAAGGATGTTTTTAGCGGGCAGCAGAGTGACAGAAATCATGCTCTTCTGAGCTGACAAGAAACCAAGGCTGATGTCAGAAACTATTGATTAGGCTCTGGTCCACTAGAAGCAGTCAAACAGAACAGTGGTATCTTAGCACAGATAAGGTATCTGTGCCTCTTAGCTGAGCCTCCTTAAATTAGTAGTTTGTTTCATAAGTTTGGAATCTTTTTTGAGACAGTTTCATTTCTATCTTTTCTTTGTGTTTGTATGTGAGCTCAGACTATGAAGTGAGAAGGCATAATGAAGGTTAATGGAGCTCTTGGGTTCGTGCAATTCATATGAATTAGAAATGATTTACTAAGACGAGGCTCACCAAAATCAAATCTAAAAATACTTCATGCAGAGTTCATAACAGACTAAATACCACTTCCAGACAGCTGCAATGTAATTTTGCCAAAATGAGATAAAATAAATGCCAAGTAAGTGTCAGAGTGAACAAAGGCAGGGTCCCTCCTGTGTCCCTTTACAAACACTTTTTCTTCAATATTATTCCTTTTGTAAATGGGGAAGAAGTAAGAATGGAAAGAGCAAGAAACATTAAAAACCAAACTGAGCTCTGGACCAGTCCTTCCCTCCTCTCATCGGTACAGGGGTACATATTCCTGAATTCTCATACTCTGAAGTCAAACACAACAAACAGCATTCTCTCTCTTATTTTGGTAAACAAACACTTGGAAGCTTTATGAATTCAGCATCATATTGTGAGATCAGCTGTGTGACTGCTGAGGAAATAAGGAAGAATGAGCCCTGTTCTTTTGTTCTTCCCACGGGGAGCTATACAGAATTTCAGAATAGGCAGGCAGGAATACAAAAACAATTCTCTTCCCGAGATAATCTGCCATTGGAAATGAGGCAGTGTGACAAGAATAGTCAATACTTTCTTTTATTAATAGCAATAATTAACATCTTTGGGATTAAAGGTGGTAACAATTCTTTCTTTGTGCTGTTCATATAATAGTAAACCAATCTAATGATCATTGACAATTGTATCCCCAGGGCATAATTTGGAGGTAGATGACCTATATAGTTTCCAAAGGCTTTCTTTACAATTCTATATTCATCTCAAAATGAGTTGTACTCTACACGCTAGAAAAGCTTGAAGGTTTGGGAACAGAATTTTCATTAAGGACAAGGGATCAACTCGTGTCACTTGGCAAATAATTCTACTGCACTTCCATCGTTTCAGGTTCAGTCATAAAGAGTAGGCTAATTGTACAGTGAGGGTTTCCTGATGGGCAAGCTGTGGTAGCTCCGTGGAGGGGAAAGCTGTCCCAGTGGTGCAGTTAATCAGCCACCTCCTAAGTGCCACAGGAGCTTCTCAGAGGGACTCCACAAAACTGCTTCATATGGGTTAATTGTAGTTATCCAAGCTTGGAATTTTTTGTCAACTGAATTTGAATTCACAGAAAGACATTAAGTATTTAAGTCTGGAACAAGTCTGACTGAATTATTTTCCATTTCATTGTGTTTCAAATTTCTCCTTAATTTCTCTTTGATAATAATCATGATTTTAATTTAGACAGAGAATTTAACCTAAGGATGTCATAATATTTTAATGTGTTCAGTCCAGCCTAGCAACAAAGAGGAGTTCTAAAATCCTGTTACTTTCCATGTGATATGACGCATGTGTGTTCTTGCCATGGATATGATCCTACAGTTAAATTGCTAAAACCCTGGAGTGACAGCAAGGGAGGTAGAACTGGAAGTGACATCTATTGATTGTAAGTGAATACTCTGGTGCTGAAATCTAGTCTGCGAGCTGCAGATTTGGTATAATTAAAACATAGCTGGTGTATGAGGAAGTAGCACATTTATATGCTATTTCACAATGTATGGAGAATAGAAATGCTTGTGTGAGACAACCTCACATAAATGCACTTTGTTCCTAGATTGTGTACAATAAATACTAAACACTAGGTAACAACATACTCTCTTACCATTACACAGGGTAAAGGTAATCATATATTAACTATGCAGAGCTAAATCCCTAAGTTCTTACTCAGGATAAGGATTAAGAATTTTGCTCCATATTGCCTCTTTACCAAACATAATTACTTGGTTACAAGTGTGCATGGTAAAAGAAATTGTCTGTCACTGTGCCCAGAAATAACGGAACCATTCTCTTTTTCACACTCTGCTATTGTACTGTTCTCAAATTAGTTTCTGAAAATTGATCTGAAAAAACCCCCCAGAAGCACGAATTCAAACTACCACACTGTGTTTTGTAGATATCCAGTCCTAGTGTTAGCAAAAGATGAAACAGCATCTGCATGATAACTAACAGAAAATGATGAGCAAAATCCTTACTGAATATAAATGTTTAGTTCCATAAACCTTTGAAATGCATGAAATCCAACTCTGAGGGTACCTTAAGGTGGTTGCTAGTGATGACTCTAAGCATGAAATGTCACTGTAGTATGCAAGTGTATCTGTCTTCTCAAAAAGCACAGAGGCATACTGTGTCTTCTGCTATCTTGGACTAACCCTGAAGTGACTCTCCAGTATGGTTCCTGGTTTACACCACTAGGGATGTAAAGGATGTCACAATTTTGTTCTCTGGACATTGCTTTTGCTCCTTGGTTCACCAGCAAATAGAATGAAGACACTCAGGATGATTTTCTTTTCTTTCCAAACATAATAAACAAATAACTATCATTTAGGGGGGAAAAAAGTCTTTATATGTGCCCAATCAACTCAGAGTAATCTGTAATAATGGACCTGTTAGCTGGAGTATGTTGGTTTATTTGAATATTGAGGTTTTACCAGAATGAAATATTTAAGGAGTTTTATTTAGCTAAGGATGAACAGGGAGTAAATAGGAGCATGACTTTCTTTGTTAAAAAGCTTTCAAGGAGAGGAGAAAAGGCAACTGAGAATTCCACTACACAGAAAACAGACTTAAGCACTAGAATGGGTCCTCACTCAGCCTGACTTCTCTAAGAACCTCTGGTGACAGAAATGATGCAAAAAATGTACTATTATTTCAGCCTAGGATTCCTTTAGTGAGGAGGAGGAAAGGAAGAAAATGGGGACAAGGATATTAAATAATGGTGACCATAAGATTTTGTCTTACCTCTCTAACTTTTTAGTACTGTGCAGATGGCAGGCCCAGGCATAGCCAGTAATTACTGGCTTGGGGATCACTCTAGACTCAGTAACACCAAAAAATTACAACAAGGAATTTAGTTAGGGTCAGATCCTAATTGTTTTAACTTGTTTGTTTGACTTCTGACAGTGCTCAGGGGCTGCAGCATCTCTCAATTAGAAAAAGAGACCAGAGCTAAGGTAATTTTATGCTCTCCTCATGCACCATATACAAACTGAATGGCCAAGCAAAAGAGTTTATCAGAAGGACTACAAGTTCTGGCACCCTCTGTATAGTTCTTTTTTGTTCCTTTGAAACATCTCGAGTCCATAGAATCATCTAGGCATTATTCTGCCTGACCAGATCTGCTGTGGATCAGCAGAGAGATCTGCTAAGGCTGCTCCCCTTACAGTACGGTACTGTTTGCTGTTAATGAAGACATTCATTCCCATTCCTGCTTTCTTGAAGCTTGTATATGAACTTCTACAGTTCTCAGCCTCAGAAGTTTCTTTTTTTCTTAAATGAATCTTTAGAAGTGACAGAGCAAAAATACCTAAGAGATCCAAACTTGGAGAAACTTTCAAAAAGTTGGTGATCTTTTTTTTTCCTAGGCAGTAATAGAAAAATAGTACTCAAATCGGATAATAAGATAATTCTTTTTCCCTAGGACTTGATTTGGAGTAGAGTGTGATTGTGTTTTTCGGATGAAATGTCTTGTAACTCTGCAGCACGAATAAACAAAAACTGTTCTATAACACAGATCTTTTAGGATCAGATGCCTCTCTCTGATGCCCTTTGGCCATAAGTCAACTCTCAGTCTTCACAGTGTTTGCAACTCTGTTGGTCCTGGTGCAGGAGCAGTGGCCTAGGGGTCCTGATGCATTTTAATTGTACCTCAGACTAACAAATCCAACACTTTCTCTTTCTAACTACAGAATAAGGAAATCTGTTGTTTTGAGATTGTGCTATACACATCCCTTGTGAATCCCATAATAAGAGTCATGTTGTTTGCTTGCTTACTCTTTCTCATATGGAAGATATCTATTATTTCTTGTGCATAGTGTGTGATACCCTCAAAAGACAAAACTCTGGACAGAAACAGAAGAGGATGGCTGAGCAGTTCCCAGAAACACAATAAAAGATAGTATAGTTCAAAGCAAATTCACACACTGAATCCATTCATAATTGCACATTCACAGCAAGCCTCCAGAACAGCAGCAGTGGAACATGTTAGGCGCCATCTCACTCTTCTGAGAAGTGCTGAGAGCCCCACTGCATAGTTAAAAATAGACTGCACTGTATACTCAATAATAAGGCTAAGCAGATAATTTGATCTAAACAATTTAACAAAATTAGCTTTCTCTTTTACTAGAATCAGTCTACAAAGAGTGCTATTTTCAGCAACATTTCTATAAATAATTCCTAGTGCCTAGCAATTTTATGAATAATTCACAAATCTGAATGCTAAAATTTGAGCAACTTTGGATTGATAAGCCATAAATACATTGGTATTTTTTAAGTGAGTACACAGAATTTGTTATCCTATACAAATTCAAGTACAAATTATAAATGTGTATTCAAAATTATAGTATTCACCTAACATTCTGCTTTGTCATTGATTTTGCTTGATAGAAGAGTAGTACAAACAATTTTTAACCTACGTTTGTTTAAAAATCAGAATAACTATTTGGGGAAGATTTTACTTGTTTTCTTTCATATCTGCTGAGGGCAGTGTGTTAGGAAATACAAATATTGAATCATTTGCTTTTTCATCCTCATTTTCTTCACAGGCATCTTGCACTGATGTGCTTGTCCACAATAATCTTCTGTCCACATAATCTTTGATGGGCACAGGCCTGCTGACCTAGCCAAAGGTATGGAAACATTCTAACTCACAACTGATGGATAGGCAGAGGGAGCTATAGCCAGAGGGCTTTCTTTAGGCACTCAGCAGTGTATTTTTAAATGAAATATATGCCAGTCCCAATCTACTTTGGTACTGTTAGTCTTATTTTTATTAATAGGTCAGTGCTTTTATGAAAGACAAAACAGTCTTCAGATATTAGCAAGTTTTTTCAGATGTTTCCACTTTCAGCGTTGCCAGGCTGTTCCCAGTAGAATTATTTATTTTAACCTCACATTGTATCATTTGGATTTCTTGTTATCTTCCATTTCTAAGCTTATTCTTTCCATTTTTCTGAGTACCTAGTACAGTTTTCACATCATCTCCACTATTTAGCTTATTACTTTCATCCTCTCTTTTCATCACGAGTTTCACAGCCTGTTCATTTGACATAGTTTTTACATTTTATCCTCATGTCTGGTGCATTTATGTAATACATGTATTGTTCCAAATCACACAATTCAAACCAAACACTTTTGGTGCCATGTGACAACAGAAGTTGTTGTCTCAAGGCACACAGCGCAGGTGGTCTTGCATCTTGCTTTGAGTTGGATTCAGAGCTACTTTCAAGATTCAGCAGTGGCATAGCCCATATCCGCAGCCAGGCATTTAAGGGTTTGTTCTGAAGGTCCCATTACCTCCAGTGTTTTGGTCTTTCAGCCAGCTCCTCTTCAAGGAAGTTGATCTCCAAGTAGAGTCTTGGACTGAATAGACACTGTGGCACTTATACTGTGGAATGAGCCTTGTCATTTTGTCAGGCAAGAATTCCCCCAGCATCAGTGCCTGTGGGTCTGAGCACACTGGTCCTAATGAAACCAGGAGTGTGTCATGGTTTGACCCTGGCAAAGTGCCAGGCACCCACAGCAGCTGCTCACTCATTCCCTCCCCTGCCACAGCTGGGCAGAGGAGGGAAGGAGAGGGTGGGAAAAAAAATTAACACAAAGGTCCATGAGTTGAGATAAGGAACCGGGAGAAAACTCTCCAAGGACAATACAGGCTCACCTAAGTTGCAAAGTGAAATTTATTACTACCAGTTAGAAGGAGGATATGAGAAGCAAAACTAAACCTTTAAAAGACACCGTTCTTTTTCCCCCCCCCCTCCCTCCCACCAACAGTGCGAGGGGGGGCAGTGTGTGGGGGTTCAGGTCAGTCCATTTCCAGGATCTTCTTCCCCTGCTTAGGGAGAGGAGTCCTTCCTCTGCATTGCTGTGGGGTCCTGCCCACAGGAGACAGTTCTCTGTG
>VYZT01050675.1:134198-157179 GCA_013400735.1 Pomatostomus ruficeps | reverse complement strand
GCATTTATTTATAACAAAATGAAATAGCAAGAGTAATAATGTGGGTGCGTCTGCGTGGTGGGTTTGGGGTTTTGTTTTGTTTATTTGTGGAGTTGTTTGGGGATGATGGTGATGATGATGGTGATGATGATGATGATGATGGGGCTCAGGCTCAGCAGCCTGGGCTTTCCTGTCGATGAGGCGCTGCAGTGAGGGGCTGTGCTCCTCGCAAGCAGCTAAAGACAGGATGAGAGGGACACAGTCTTCAGCTGCAGCAGGGGAGGTTCCTGTTGGACATTAGGGAGAATTTCTTCACAAATAGTGTGCTTAGACCTTGGAATGGGCTGCCCCGGGAGTTGGTGGAGTCACTGTCTCTGGAGGTGTTTCAGGAGAACCTGGTTGTGCCCTGGTGGTGGTCATAGGTTGGACTCGATGATCTCAGGGGTCTTGCCCAGCCTAATTGAGGTTATGATTGTTGTGTTGGGGTGTGAGGGGTGCTGGCGAGGCTGGGGCCAGCCCTGACCTGGCCAGCAGCTCCACTTTCACCGCCTCGGAGGCTGGAAGGCTCCCAGGGCGAGCGTGCGCCCCTGCGCTGCACTTCCTTAGGAAGTGGGATAAAAATAGGAGTGGGACCAGCGGCTGCGCCTGTCCCCCCTCATGGCTTTGTTCTGTGGCCGTTCCCATGCACGCCCCGGCCCCCAGCACTCCCCTCACCCCATGCCTGCCCCTGGGACACTGCCCAGCCCAGGCAGGGCTCATTCCCCTCTGCAGAGACCGAGGTGCGCGGTGCTGGATCTGCCCAGGGAGGGTGTCTCCTTCCACCCCTCAGGTGCACAAGGTGTGGTCATGGTTGTTCAGCCCCTGGAGGTTTCTAGGGACACAGGTTGCCTCAGCTGGCTGGTGATCCCCAGAGACAAGGCTGGAAGCCTGCAGAAAGCTGTGTGCAGCCCTGACAAATCTCTCCTGCTCCAGCTTTAGTGGTAAATCTACCCAGGAGGACCAGGCTCAGAGATTTACTGGGAGCAGGGACACACAGTACCCCCAAAAGGGGTTCTGTTTGAGGGACTGTTTGCTTCTGGTCTCTGTTCCTGCTCAGTTTGAAGCGTTGCTGGCCCTGGTGCCACCTCCAGTCTCTCACAGTTCACCTCAGAGCCAGGTCCCATACACAGCAGAGCCCTCGGGCCCCCTCTTGCTGCCTCCCCCCAGATTTGCAGCCCAGCCCCTGCTCTGCGGAGCACAGGGGTCACTCAGAGGCAGAAGGGTGCGGGCGTTCCAGCGCGGGTCGGTGCAGGCACTGTTTAATCCGGGCTCTGAGGAATCAGACTCCTGTCTCCCATTTCTGGCTTTTCACCCAGGTCCCTCCTTGTCTCTGCTTGCTGGCTGTTCTCCTGTGCCCCCCAGGCCTGCGATTATCCTCATCCATGTGCTTGGCTCCCGTCCGGCCCCATAAATCAGCGCTACCAGCACCGCTCCCCTCCCTGCAGGACTTGTCCCAGCCTGCCAGCCCCACTGTTGCCAAATACACTAAGTTTAAATTTTTTTTAACTTCAGTCAGTCTTCACAATTACAGAATAAACTAAGTAGAAACCTGATGAATTTAACATCTCAACAGACTGGGAGCAGCACAGGAGATACACAAGAGATAACAACCATCAAGGGCCATCAAAGGCTATTAACAAACCATCAACACAAGACAATACCCCAAGCAGCGTGGGAGCCACCTATTCCAGGAAAGGACTGATAAGAAAACCGAAAAATGAAAATCTAATTCACATCCAATGGGAGCCTGAATACTGGGGGTTGCTTAACTGTGTACCAATGAACTTTAAAACAATGTGTCTCTATCGGTNCTTTAAAACAATGTATCTCTATCGGTTTTGAGTGTATAAAAACTTGAGGGAAATTTCAGCAAAAACGTGTGTGTTTGGAATATTCTTCCTTGGCACATCCTGGCCAGAAATAAAGTAATGCCTGATTCTCTACCACTTCAAATACAGTGCTAGAGGGTTTTTATTTTCTTCCCGGTTTTCAGTGACACCACCACAGCTCTCCCATTCCAGGAGACACAGAGTGTGCAGGAGAGGTGGGACAGGGAGCTGGGGAAGGGGGCCAGGACCCCCAACCCATCTCGATGGGAGCGGGCAGTGCTGCCGAGGGACTTTGCTCCCGGGGAGCCGCTGCTGCAGCACAAACACACACACACACACACACACACACACACACACACACACACAGGGAGGAGAGATGATATCACGACCTGGCTTTGTGTGAGCTATTTAGGGCCTTTTAATTATTATTATTATTATTATTTTTCTTTCCCGTTCCTCCAGCTCTGAACAATGCCTGTCCCGGCGGGGCTGCGGTTCACACCATTGTGTGGGGCTGCCCTGCCTCAGGAAGGGGCAGATCTTTATCACCCCGGGCTGACCACGAGTGAGCTCATGTCGGGTGAGGGAAGCAAGGAACACCTTGCTGGCAGCCTGGAGGTGCCCTCCATGCACCTACCCCCAAGCCCTGCATTTAGGGGAGGCCCTGGGTGCTGGTTCAGCTCCCCAAGGCAGCAGGAACCCACCCAAAGCAGCCGTGTCCCACCCAGCCCTGCAGTGCCACCAGCCAGCAGAGACCACCCCAGCTGGGGTGCAGCCCCCCAAACTCTGCTGGGGGTTTCTGCCTGTCCCTACTCCCACCTGGGCACAGTGACAGCAGTGGCATTAGTGCCTCTCCCAGTGTTTACCCAGGAACAGGTCTAACCTGCCCACATCCGTTTGCTTTTCTCCCCAACCCTGTCCAGCCCTAAAACTGTGGCTGTGGGGCAGAGGGAAAGTGGGGAGCTGCACCCAGGCTGGCACTGCTGAGTGTGTGCCAGTGCCAAGGGAAGGTAGGAAGGAGCCCTGTCCCCCAGGGTACACCCTGGGTGGCACAGCACAGCTCCGGCTCCCCAGGCCCAGCAGGTGACAGGGCTCCTCCTGCACACAGAGGCTTTTTGAGATGATGCTGGTTTTGCCCCCATACGAGGAGGCATCATCTTCCCCAGGCTCTGTGCTGGTGTGGAAAGAGCCTGGAGCCATCAGCCATTCCCCACGGCACCACACTCGGCCCCGTTATTCACAGAGGGATCCAGCCAGCATCTGGGTGACAGCATGGCCTGGGTGGCACCATGCCCCAGCCCACCCAGGGACCACAGCCCCCACCTGCTACATCACCTGCAAGAGCAAGGGGGGGCCAACACGTCCCACCTGACTGCCTGTTTGTGAGGTGACCCTGCAGCCACTGAGGGTGACAGGGACCTGCCCATCCACTCCAGCCAGGGGGACCAGGCTGGCAGCACTGCAAGCCACCCTCCAGGGCAAGAGGCTACCGGGGCCACCAGCAGCATGGGGTGTTTGCCCACAGCTGCCCCACGTCCATTACCCTGCCCTCTCTAAGTGGCCGGTGCTTGCCGGGGCACACGGTTCCTCTCGCTGTGGGGCTTGGCCGTCCGTCCCTTCTTGGCCACGTCCACGCCAGCCAGGACCAGCTTGGCCTGGGCCAGTTTGCTCTTGCGGTGGTGGGGTCGGCTGCTGCACCAGAGGCGGGCACAGTACTCCTCCACCCGCCGCGGGTTTTGAGAGCTGATGAGGTGCATGATGTCCTTGAACCAGGTTTTGGGAGCCTGTGGCACCAGCCGGGGCTCGGGGCAGAGCAGGTGTGGGAGCTCGTCCCCTCGCCCCCGGGGGAACGTGTGTGCCAGCTGCTCACTGGTGATCACCTCCAGAGCCGTCTTGGCCACGGTCTGGGTGAAGCCGTGCTCCAGCGTTTTGCAGTAGTAGATGCCAGCGTCGTGCCGGTGCAGCTTGCGGAAAAGCAGCCCGTGCTCCGTCTGCAGGATCCGCTCATCCGTCTTCACCTGTCGGCCACCGCAAGGTTGGGAGGGGTGGGTCCAGGTCTGGCCCACATCCCTCCCATGTCCCCACAAGGTGCAAGGGAGCCTCACCTCCTCCCGCTGCTCGTCGGGGGGCCTCTGCACAAACCACTGCACGCTGGCCTGCGGGGACCGGGGCACGCACTCCAGGAAGGTGCTGTTGTCCTCTGCCCCATAAAGGACCTTCTCCTCAGCGCTCTCAAAATCATCCACTGGGGCAAAGACAGGCATGGGCTCACAGGGTGGCCAGAGCCAGGCTTCCACCTGCCCAGGTGTCAGCCCTCTTTGGCCACCATGTGGCTTCATCCCCTTCTCTCCCAGTGGCCAGCCCCAGCCCCAGCAGCAGCCACCGTCTCTTGGGGCATGCCTTGGTCTATGAGGTGGGGAGATGAGGGTGCCCACATGGAATGGCCACAAGCCCCTCTGCATGCTAGGGCTGTGGATGTCAGGATGCCTTGGGGCACCTGGAGGAGCCCCAGCCCTGCAGGTCCGCCTATCTCTCACCGGTCAGGTTCTGGTCCAGGCACTGGTGCACAGGGTTGCTGTGGCGGCCGTCCTGGCGGCGATGGCGGCGCTTGCCCGCGGGCTGGTAGTGGGTGCAGGCAGCGCCGTCCCAGGCGCAGTAAGGATCCCTGGCCAGGCAGCACTCGGCACAAGCAGTGCCGTAGGACTCACACCGGTGCAGCCGTACCTGCGCCACCCCCAGGCTGGAGCCCACGTAGAGCGTTTGCTGGGGGAACAGCAGCAAGGTGGTGATGCTGGCAACCCCCATGGGCTCAACACCTGGGGGCCCAGCCAGGACACCCCAGAGCAAGCACCACATGGCTTTGAGAGGCTGGTGACCACAGCTGGTCACCTGCCCAGTCCCCAGCCCCGTGGCCGAGCTGTGTCTGTACTCACACGCTTGACGGAGATCTCCATCTGGGTGATGGGCACAGGCATCTGCAGGGGAGGGGAGCGGACATCAGGCTGGTGTAGTCCTCACCACAGAAGATTCCATGAATGACCCTGGCTCATTCAGAGCCATCAGGGCTTGGTGGAGCATCAGGAATGTTTTGGGGAGGATGAAAATACCCCCAGACACCCTCTGCCCTCACAGCCCTGAGACCTTCCAGTGCCCAACAATGCAGTGACAGCCGTGAGCCTCCAACCCCACGTGTCCCCAACCTAAGCCCACCCCACTGCCCCCTCCCTTGCAAGTGGGGCAGTAAATGTCACCTTGAAAACCTGCAGCTCCTCCAGAATGACTTCCTCAGTAGTGGCTGAGCTCGTCTTCTGCAGGACCACCACCTTCAGCACCGAGCCAGCATCTGAGGGCGGAGGAGGATGGAGATGTGAGCAACCTGCCATCACACAGCCCAGGGGTGTGCCCGCTGGGAGCACCAGCTCTGGGACTCCTTCCTGCACTCTGCTCCTGCTACTCACCTGTCCCGAGGAACAGGATGTCGTGCTGCCCGTCCTCAGCCTCCACCCTGTCCACCACAAGCTGGCGCAGCCGGTGGGGCAGGTCAGTCTTCACCAGGAGGGGCCGGCGGTGCCGGGGGTACACGGGTTTGTACATGAGGGGGTGAGCGCGGGCGAAGTGCAGCACCTCGTCGGGGAAGTCCTTGGTGGTGCCATACTGCCGCCGGGGCTGGTTGGTGGTCTTGCTGGGACACTGCAGGGACAGGAGGGGACTGGCTCAGCCCAGCCACCCCAGCACCCATCCCTCCTTCCCTCTCCATGGCCCCTCAGAGCTGGTTTGGGTCCCTCTCTGCCTTCCAGTTTGGAATCCATCCCCTTTGCCAGACCTTGGCAAACCACCAGCTGACCTCTCCAGCAGGTGAGAAGATGGGGAATGGCCCCACCACCATCCCAGAGGAGCAGCTGGAGGGGCAGAGCTCCAGGGAGTCACTCACCACGCCCGGCCGTGGGTAGGGCACCTTGCCCTCGTAGGCACCCCACTGGTGATGGGGGCTGTCCCGGTGGGCGAAGGGACCATTGAAGACCTCCTGGATGTCAGCCATGCGGTACACGCAGACAGCAGAGCCCCGGAAAACGTGGCTGCAAGGAAACGCAGAATGGGTTGAGCAGAGCCATGCTTGGCACTGCTGGCAATGAGAGCACCAACATCTCTGTACAGTTCAGAGGAGCAGCCTGCAACCTTTTGTGACAATGACAGGGCAGGTCATGGGCAGCTGCAGCTGGATGTCCCCAGAGGCTGAAGCTGGACCACCCACCTGACGGTGCTGAAAAGGGCGTAGATTTCCGGGCTCTTCCCATCCTTCGTCCTCAGCAAGAAGACATCCTCTGGAAATGAAAGCGTGGTTTTTTCCTGGAATACAACTAAGTGACTAACCCCAGTGAAGTACAGCTCCATGCACCCCTTACCCAGCTCATCAAAGTAGGTGTCGATGCCACCAGGGCCAGGGACAGAGCACACCAGCCGGGCTTTGTTGAAGGTACTCCACTTGTTGACCAGCACCCTCTGGCCACCAGCATCGTTCTGCAGGGACAGGGAGCATCAGGGCCTCTGCTGTGACTTGGTGCATCCCTGTCCCCCACAGTCCCCACCAGCATCTTACCACGCAGACACGCCCCACACGGCTGACAATGGCGTGCTCCTTGCTGTCTGCCTCCACCACCTTCTCCGTGAAGAAGAAATAGGCTTTGTCATTGTCCCGGTCATTGTTGTCTGGGATCAAGTGGGCTGCCACAAATTTGGGATCTACAAGCAAGAGCCGGCCATGTCAGGTGAGGACAGAGGGCACTGCCACCACCTCCAGACCCCCACACCATGCTGGGGCTGGGTGCCAGCCAGGAGCACGCCCAGACCTTGCTGCCCTGGTGCCTTTCCCTGCTCTTAGCTGGCACAGGGGATGCTGCACTGTGGTCACAGATGCTCTGGCCACCACAAGGTTCGTGGTCCCTGGCATCAGCCCTGCTGTGAGGAATGGAGGGGCAGAGGGAAGCTGCTACCGTTGAGTAAGCGCTGGTCCACCTCTGTGCGCAGGGCGGAGCGGGTCCCCATGCTGCGGAAAACACCGGGATCACGTCCCAGGAAATCTGCGGTGAGGCCGGTGTACAGCTCCCCACCTGCAAAAACACCCAGCTGGCTGGTACGGGGACCATCCCTGGCCCACGCCCCAGAGGCTCTCAGATCCTGAGGATGACAACTCACCGATGACGGTGCTGGCGAAAGCACGGCTGGGCTCATGCGGGCACCTGCCCCGGCCGGTCTCCACACTGGCGTGGTCCAGGCTGAAGGTATGCTGGGGAGGGGAGCAGACAGGTGAGCCCTGGGCTGTGTCTGGGCATGCAGGGACCACCTCTGGTCCCTGCCCCCCTTGCACCTCACTCAGTGCACCCAAAGGACAATCTGGAAGCAGGATCCACGCTTTTTGAGGCAAGACTGATCCCATCAGGTTGTGCAGCAGCCGAAGGGACCCACCAGCCCCACTGCTTCCCTACCTGCCTTGTCAGAGTCATGGTACAGATAGGGTTCCTGCTACCCAGACAGGGCCAGGCTGTGAGGAGGGCTGTGAGGGGTGTCCTGCCATTCCACCCTGGCCAACTTGATTTATGAGCAGTCAGCTGGGAGAAGAAAAAATGCCACCCCTGCCTCAGCCCCTGGCAGGACATCAGCCCCTGGGGATACGTCTGTAAAGGGGATGCCAGGCCAGACGGGTGGGAAAGCTGGGCAGGGGGTAGCAGAAGGACAAAGGGACAACAGGGAGCTGGTTACTGACACTGCCCCTCACCAGTATTCAGGATAGAGCAAACTCCACATCTGGCATCCCCACGCAGTCCCAAAGCCCCTCAGGAGAGAGGCAGGCAATGGGGATCTACATTCTGGGGGTGTTTTGATAGGGATGCTCAGGGTGGGCACCTCACCACGGTGCTGCCCTACCTCACCACGGTGCTGCCCTACCTCGCCACGGTGCCCCACGTAGACGAAGGTGCACATGGGGTGGAAGGCACCTGTCCCGCAGGCCAGCAAGTGTGTCCGGTTGTAGGGATGCAGCACACGGACATAGTTGGCACAGTCAGTCTGGAGGGACAGCAGGGGAGAGGAAGGGTTACAGGGTATTGCTACTTTGCCCACTCCCAGCTCCCTGCCTCTGCCTGGGGCCCTCTGACAGTGGGTGAGCCCCAGCCCTGGCTCCCTGGGCTGTGCCCAGGCTCCCTGCCTCCAGCCTGGTGCCAGGGATCTGGGGTGGCAGCTTGTGCCCACTGACAGGGCTTGTGTGGACTTCATCTGGGTGGTCCCCAGCCCATTGCAAAACAACAGGGCTTTTTACTGATCCTACTCCTGCCAAGAGCATCCCAGGGTAACCGCATGGGATCCAGCTGCCACCTGGGCATTTCCCGCCCACAGGCACCTGTGCACTCACCCTGTCACACAGCCCACGCTAGCCAGGGGAGCAATGTCACTTGCCCAGCAAGCTGCAAACCCTTCCCCAAACCCCTGGCGCCCAGGACGTGACCAGATGCAGGGACATCCTTCCCCGTCATGTTCCTGCTTACGCCAGGGATGAAACAAAAGGAGGAAACAGCGGAGACAGAGACAGAGACCCACAGGCATCCTCGGCTGCCTCCAGAACAGCCCTGGTCGCAGCTGTCTGGAATTGTCCCTTTCTCTGGGGGACGGCAGCAATGCCACCCCCAGGGCTGGAGACCTGCCACCTCTGACTTTGTGCATTCTCTCCTGGCAGTTCCCACTGGAAAAGGGCTCCCATCCTTCTCCACCATTAGCTTGGCAGCTCCCCCTGGCCAGCACCAGCCCTGCCTGCCCTCCATTGTCCCCTCCACAGCGGGACGCGAGGCCCCTCATCTGCTGGGAACACCGCTGCCGAGCCGCCCCGGGGGTTCCCAGCCTCCTGCTGTTTATTTTCCCTTTGCAAAGAGCCTCTAAAATAGCAAGTGGAAAAAAATATATGTTCAAGAAAAATAAAAAGTTGAGCCTGCCCTGGCTTGGATCTGTCGGTGAGAGCTGGTAAAATAAACACAGAGAGCAGAACAGGGACTCTTGGGAGCAATTTGTCTGGGCCAGGGGAGCCTTGGGGACTTTCTCCCCACCACAGTCGTGTTTCATATCGGGGCAGGGGGATGCAAAGAGGGGTAAGGTTTAGGGAACAAGGTCACCAAACCTGAGCCAGTTACAGATTTCCCACCATCAGGGACAGCCAGGAAGTGTTGCTGGGGTCTGGAGCACAGCATGGGGGTTTTGGTCCCTCCAAGATTGGGTCCCAGAGCCCAGCTATCCCTGCCCGCTCATGCAGCCACGTTGGGACACACTGGCCACCACTCTGTGGCCATGCAGCTGAGCAGAGCTACCGAGATGGGATTTCCAGCGCCTGGAGCAAGCCTCTTGCATGGCCAGGATTGGCCACCAAATCCCTGCCTCAGTTTCCCTCATACACCAGCTCAGGATTAACTGGCCCCTGAGCCCCAGAGGGCCATCCCTGGCAGGTGACATGGCACAGCCCCAACACACAAGGGGACCCCCCAGCTCAGAGCAGAGCACACATGGGAAGAGACTCACCCCTGGGTCCTTCCCCTTCCGAAAACACTCCTCCGTGTGCCCCGGGCGGGGTGGCCAATAGATCTGGAACACAAAGGGTCTGCTGGAGCAAGGAGGGGGGACAGCAGGGACCCAGCCATGCAAATCCACACTCCCAGGCTGCCAATGGCAAGGGGATGGAGAGAGGGACAGAGAGAGGGACCACTGCTCCCTGGAGCCCACCCAGCCCAGGACTCCCACCCTACAACCCCGGGCAGGACCCTTCCTCCTGGGGAGATGCATGCTGGCCGTCACAGCCCACAGCGGGGCTGGATTTGGGTGGTCATGGCCTGGAAGGGGGTGGGCTTGTGGGTGGCCTGGGGAAAGGGTGCCCAGGGGACAGCAGGAGTGATAGAGTCCATGTCCCCCGCAGCCTTTAACAGCTCTCGGACTAAGGGCAGCTTGGGTACACAAGCCCTTGACCCCACCGCAGTGACCCAGCACGCTGAGGGGCACTTAATTTCCTCCTCCTCCTCCTCTTTCTTCAGTTAGAAACAGCCCAGAGCCGTGTTTGAAAAACAAAAAGCCAAAGTGGAGAGGGTGAAAGAGGAGGGGAACCACCACCCAGCACCATCACTCTGGTCCATCTCCTCTCCCACCATGAACCAGGAGAGGCCTGGGGGCTTTGCCAGATGAACCCTGGCACAACTTGTTGCAGTGATGGATCCCTTTAGCTCCTTGTCTCTGCAGGCTTTCGGCTGAATATTTGGCCTGTGAAGGGGATGCTCAGATGGGGATGGGCAGCACTCAATCTCCCAATGGCAGTTTTTTAGAAGAGTTGCGTCCAAAATACTGCTCAGGACCCAGGAATCACTGGTGGGCTGCGCCACCAGTCTCTTAGGCTGATAATCATAACTAATTGCTGCTAATTGCCCTCCAGCCACCACAGCCAGCCTGCCCTTACACTAGGGCACTTGAGATGAGGCCATCCCCAGAGCAGGTCTTGTTTCAGAGTGACTTTGCCGGGCACCAGCAGGTCTACAGGGCCCACGCTGGGGACAGGGACCCCAGGGTGCTCAGCAGCACCCAGCTCACCTCCTTGGCATCTGCACTGGCCCCGTCCAGGAGTAGGGAGTAGAGCACATCCTTGCCCCCGATGAAGAGCCGGTCACGATACTCATCCAGGTAGAGGGAGCGGAAGCCTAGGAAGCCGCGGTGACCAAAGAAGAGGACGGAGCGGTTGGTGCCTAAAAGCTCTGCCAGGAAGAGATGAAAACATCAGCAGGAGCCATCCCAGCCCCAAGGGTTCCTCTGAACTGCTGCTTCTGAGTATCATGGAGTTGTCCTGGAGTCCACAGAGCTGCTCACAGCGACTCTGGACTGCAGCATCCATCCCTTCCTGGAGGCATGGACATCCCAGCCTCAGCCTGGCTGGAGTGCTGTCCTCCCTGCCAGCCAAGGACAAAGCCGCAGAGTCAACAAGCAGCAGGGTCCCAGGCAAGGTTGCCACCAGCAAGGTTTGGCTGAACCACCCCAGACTCCTACTGTGGCTGTGCCACAGCAAGCTGGGCTGTGCCATCAGCCCCAGGCTGGGCTCACGCAGAGCTGGGATGGTGGCGAGACCGGACATGGGGTGGGTGGAAAGCAGGTCCTGCCCCTGCTGGGTGCCAGCCAAGGACACAATAGCAGGCACACAGCCAGTGCCATGGGGAAACCGCCACACAAAGCCCGCTGCTGCCACTGCCACCAGAACCCACTGACAGGGAGGCTTCCTCCATGGCACAGACAAGGCACTTGGGGGGCGGCACCAGCATGGGGGCATCCCGGGAATGGACAGGCTGCATCCCTGGGATAGACATCACATCCCAAAGCAACAGGGTCTGACAGTCAAAGCCCCCAGAGCAGGTCCAAGCCTGACTCTCAAGAGATGCCAAGGGGACCCTCACAGTGACGATGACGTGGGGGCAGTGGCTCGACTGGTTTCCAGAGGGAAATTACTTTCAGGGTCATTAAGCCGGCACGGTGGCGCCCACACAGCTGCCACAGCTGCCAGAGGGAGAGGGCCAGAGGGAATGGCTCAGCTTCACGGGGCTCTGAAAACCCATCCCGACCCCAGGCCAGGCCACTGCGACTGCCAGACAGAGAGGGAGGAGGAGGAGGACAAAGCGCCATTGATGAGCACAGCTCTGTCCCCAAACACCCTCCAGCCCGGAAGACTGCCAGCCACTGCTGCTGACCCCAGGGAAACACCCAGCCTGAGCATCTCCCACATGTCCCCGTAAGAGGGGAGGTGGTGCTGGGACAAACCCAGTTGCCGCAGGTCAGGACACTGGGGTACCAAGTCCTGCTCTTGCTGGGGGGACATTCATCACTTCCAGCCAGGAGGTGGCCAGCAATGCAATGCCCCATCCCGTGGGAAATGCCTCTTCTAGACCCTGCAAGGGAGACAAGGCCCATCCCCAGTAGGGGACAACAAACACCCTCACCCCACCACACACCCTATGCCTGCTCAGGGACAGTCACAGTGCCCTAACTGGTGATGGAGGCATGGAGGATACAGCCCCAGTGGCTCCATCTTCACCGGGAAGGCCCCTGTGCCTGCAAGCCGAGCTGGCTCCAGGCACCGGTGGCCCCTCCACCCAGTCTGGTACCCTCCTCCCTGTGTCCTCCCATCATCAGGTCCCCTGGTATTGCCAGGTCCAGCCCAGGAAAACGCTGTCGTCTCCTTCTATTCTTGCCCAGCAATAATATTTTCCCAGCTCAGAATAACATTGGTGAAGTCGGCGGGCTGTTTTTATTGTTTAAGGCAAGGCTTCCCCTTCTCCCCCAGACCTGGCAAATTCCTCCTGCGCCTCGGGTTACAGCGGCTCAGGGCGCCTTCCTCCTCAGCTCCCCAGGGATCAGCCCCCTGCCATGTCCCATCCATCCTGGGGACACGTTTACCCCAGGGTGGGGGTCCCGGGGGAGCCACCCCCAAGTAGGGGTCCCTCAGGAGGGACAGCAAAGAGCTGTCCCTGTTCTGCAATGCTGCTGGTCCACACAACAGCAAAATGATATTTCCCTTCTTAGATGAGCCACGCTTGGAAGTCAAAACAAAAGGAAAAGAGTGCCTTGAAGTATGAGTGAGAGCTGGGTGCATGGCCACCCCTGCACCCACAGCACAATGCCTCTTCGTCACCCCCCAAAGTCACCTCACAGCCAGAGCCACCAGCCACGCAGAGCCCAGGTCGAGGAGCTCTGCACAAACAGCTTCAGCTCACCACGGTTTTAATTTCAGAGCTCTAATGTCTTTAATTTAAATTTTGTCTTTTTTTTCCTTCCCCTGGGGAAAAGGCGGTGGCAGAATTTGTTTCATGGGAAATTTCAGTTTCTGTTTCCAATTGAGAAGACGAATGGAATAATCAGCTTAAGGGGAAAAAAAAAAAAAAAGAGAGAGAGAGCTTCCAAAGGTGGCTCGCTCCCCGTGGGAGGCTGAGGAGCTTCCACCCCGCCCCGGGCAGCTCCTCGCACCTGGGAAACGGCCCCGCACGGCTGGACTTTGCACTGGAGTGGATCAGACACTGAGCCAGACCCTGAGCTCCACGATTCACCCCTGCTGAGACCCCAAATCTCCTCGCCCTGCTGTCAAGTCCAACCTGAGGACACTGGATTGCATCACGGGGCAGAGCCATGAGCCATCCCGGATTCCCAGGATAAGGGGGTGCCTCAGTTTCCCATTCAACAGAGAGGCAGCCCCTGGGGTCACCTGCTGTGCCCCAGGACAGAGCAAGGGACGCAGCCAGACCCGGGAACCCCCAGCCCAGGCAGCAGAGGAGCAGACTTTCTCCTGGCACTGCAGCTCCCGGGGCTCTGGCAGTGCTGGGCTGCCCAGGCCTTTCCCCTTTCTGGGAAGGGGGAAGATATACATTATGCAATTTATTTTATGTTAATTTTTTTAGAGCAGGTTCACTGCTTTGAGGCCAGGAGGAGATTGGGGTGCCCCAGGCTCTGTCAAGTTTGGCCGGAGCAGCCTGTGCCTTAGGTTGGCAGAGCGGGGGATGCGGCGAGGCAGAGCAGGATCAGAAGGAGAGTTTTAATTAAAACCAAGCACTGCCCCCGCAGCCCCCCGAGGGGCCCCGGCACCCCAGCACCCGCACCCCAGCGCGACGGAGCTCGGAGGGTGCAGCCTGGGGACATCCCCCCACCCAGCCCAGGGCAGGATGCTAAGCACCCACCACGCCTGGGGACCCCCCACGCACCGGAGCACCCACCCAGCACACAAGACAAAGCGTGCTGGGGCCGGAACACCGCCGTGCCTCAGTTTCCCCGCACTCCATGCGGGAGACGATCCCCCGTGGGAAGCGGCGGGGCTGGATGTGCCCGGCGGCACATCCCCTGTCCCCGTCACCCGGATCCCCTCTTCCTCCTCCTTTTCGCCGTCCCGCGTGGGGAGCGGAGGGTGCCGGGCAGCCCCCACGGAAACCTCAGCCCAGCCCGACTCCCCAGCACAATTTGCCCACCAACCGCACCAAAAAAACCCCGCACTCCGGGCGCAGCGCCCGCAGCTCCCCAAGCCCCCACGCGGCCCCCGGAGGGGGGACCCCGAGGACACCCCTCCGTGGACAGCCCCCCTTCCCGCNCCAGCACAGCGACAGCGACACCGCCACGGCCGCCCGCATCCCGCCGCCGCGCCCGCGGCCGCCGGTGGCACCGAGCTTTTATGGGGCCGGCATCCGACCGCCCCCGGCCCGCCCCGGCACGCCCCGGCCCGGCCCCGCCATACCCCATCCCTGGGCGGCGGGGATGCGCGGAGGGACGGCCTCATCTCCCGGGGGACCCCGAGAACTCCGCACACCCCCAAAGTGTCCCCTGCCAGCAACGCTTTAGACGTTACTGCGGTCCCCTTCCCAAGAAGTGACCCTGCCAGCACCTCTGGCTCATCCCTGAGGATGGGGAGCAAGGGAGAGAAGCTGGGGTCCCCCAGCCTCGCACTCCTGGAGGAGAAGGAGAGGGCATACAGGCTCCCCAAGAAGGATGCTGAGCATGGTGTGACCTCCAAGCACCAGCAAGCACACAGCTGTCAGGTCCGATCTCAGTGCCTGGGGACAGCAGGCCAGCTGGGGAAGGGGACTGAGCAGGGTCGAGGGGGCCATAGGGTGCCACACACAGCCCTGGCACACCCCCAGGGCAGGGGACGCACCACTGTCTGCCTGCAAAGGTGCCACCACCCGGAGCAGGGATCCTGGCCAGCAGGGACCCCACGATACCCACACCACTCCCATGGCATCCTCTCCCAGAGCTGTGAGGTCAGGGGATGTGGTCGTATGAGACATTAGAGAACCCATGCCAGCTTCCCCTGGGAGCCTCATCAGGCAGGCAGGTGTGTCCCACATTCCAAAACCTTGGACTTCCTCCTGCACTGGATGGAGGGGAAGGAGCGGAGGAGCTGGTGGCTTCTCCCTCAGTGCTTCATCACCACCAGCCTCATCTCTTCTCTCCCTTGTGCCGGACAGCCTCATTATCCCCAACCCCATAAGGGTTCCAACAGCTTTCTTAATTAAAACAGAGGTCAGGAGGCTGGGGGGCTCTGGTTCACCCCCAACATTCTGTAATGGAGCAGCTCTGCAAGTCTCCCAAGCAGTGTAAAACCACCCCAATTCGCTCAGCAGGCCCTTGGTTTCCCCAAGAAACAGCATGGCTGGGACAGATCCTGCACCCTGGGGTGCTGGGGAGCCACCCAGGGCTGGGAACAGGCAAGGAGGAGATGCAGCAAGGAGGAGATGCAGCCGACGGCAGCTCTGGCAGGTAAGCAGAGGAGCCTGCCCAGACCCGCACGCTGCCTGCCCTGACCAGAGGGTCTGCGGAAGCAGCACTGCAGCAGAAGCTCTGGAGGGAGGGAGGGAAGGAGCAGGATGAACCCCAGCACCAGTCCCCCGAGGCTGATCGGCAGCAGAGGCCCCTCAGCCTGCCCGGGCAGGATCCTGCCCGCACTGCTGTCATCCAGGCAATGAACCCAGGGGAGGAGAAGCACCCCAGCAAACCACACTGCGCGAGGAAATCCGCAGTGCCTAGGTGACACCCCGCGGGCAGTACCATCATGGACAGATAGACAGACAGACTGCCCCACTCCGGGCTGTGCTTACCAAGGAGATTTATTGACAGGGAGGGTGGGCAGCACTGTCCCCAGCTCCCCCAGGAAAGTGGGCAGGGAGGCAGGACGAGGCATGGGCAGGCAGAGGGGGGCACTGGCCAGCCCCTCACCACCCAGCCAGTGCAGCCAGAGATGGCACAGGGACAGGGGGAGGCACTGACAACACCAGGAAAGGCTGGAGGCACCTGGGCATGAGGCTCTGCTGGCACCTGGCCAAGGGGGACACAGACCCCTGGGTGTCACCATCAGGCCAGCCCTGAACACAGCCAACGTGGCATGATGCCATCTGCATCCCCAGCACGCTAGCAGGTATTTGCTGTGCCCAGCCCCTGCCCCTCTTTTTAAAGCCTTGGGTCTCTCTGCTTGGCACACCCTTCCTGCCCCTCGCCAGGCACTCAGCGCTCGGCGGGCAGCGGGGGCACTGAGGCCAGGGCGCTCAGGAGGCGGGCGTAGATCTCGATGCCCCGCAGGAAGATTTGCTCGTTCAGGAACTCGTTGTGGTCGTGGAGCAGCACCGGGGTGCGGTTCATGGGGGAAAAGCCAATAGCAGGGTGTCCTGCCTGGAGATAGGGAGGCACAGGGTGGGGTCAGAGCTGGCATGGGCACCACGTGCCCCCCTTCACCGGGACACAGCTCCTGCTTGGGGCTGCAGGTGTCACCCCAGGTGAGGGACCTGTGGTGGGCTGGCATTGCACTAACCGCTCGGATGTAGCGGCTGTCAGTGGCAGCTGGGAAGATCTCGAGCTTAAGCTGCAGCTTCCTGTCAAGTGAGACCCTGTGTCAGCATGGGCACACGGCCAGTGGAGTCCCCTGTCCCCCTCACACCCCATGGGCAAAGAGACTCTGCTAGGACATCCCTCAGCCCTGCAGGACACTCAATCCCATCCCTTTTGGGGGGGAACAGGGAGATGCTTTGGCACACCACAGGGCACACCATCCCAGCCCCTGACATGACCCCAGAGACCCCCAGAGACCGCCTGGCTTCCACCAGAGGATGCCTCTGCCAGGGTCCCTGGAGCCACAACTTACATGTCCTTACAGACCCCGCTGAAGGCCTTCCACCACGGGTCTGACTCCTCGGTGGAGGTGGTGTGTTGGTCCATGCATTTCTGACAGAGGGAGAGGGCACATGAAGGGGCAACGGGGTGGCACTTGGCAGGGGAGGGACAGGCACAATACACCCAAGTGGCTGGGATCCCTCACCTGGTGAAACTCATAGGTGACACCATCCCCAGCACCGCGGCACCATGTGGCCACCTGCTCCTCGAAGGCCTGGGGCAGAGACCAGAGGAGAGGGGTGTGAGCAAGGTACCCTCATCCAACTCCTCTCCTGGGTGGGGCTGGCATGGTGCCCACCTTCAGGTCCACAGTGGGTGGGATGCGGATGTCGAAGCTGGCAGCCATCTCAGAGGGCACCACGTTGAAGGAGACACCCCCCTCCAGCATGGTCATGTTGAGCGAGGTGACGTCCCCCAGGGTCAGGCTTGAGTCGGACTTGAGCCTTGGGGGGATGCAAGGGAGAGTCACGACCTGCCACCTCGGAAGAAGCACTTCCCCACCCTGCTGTCACCGAAAATGGGGAAACTGAGGCACAGGGCAGCAGTGCCAGATCACAGCCTGGCTTGGGATCCCAAGGGCCCCCTCATGGACTGAACTAAGCCACTGTCATCCCACTGCCCATCTCCTACCTCTGCTTCTCGCTCTCCCTGAAGGCCAGGAAGGAGTTGATGACTTTGTGCTGGGGAGGGAAAGGCAGCAGGTGAGTGCCAGCCCCATGGGCAGGTGCCTGGCAGCCCAGGGCAGGCAGGGGGGTGCACAGGGTGTACCCCCTCTCTTACCATCTTCTCAGCCGCTGTGTTGCTGATGAAGCGGGACCCATGCCCAGGGCTACCCATGCACTTCACCTTTATCCCTGCAGCAGTAGGAGTAGAGGAAGGGTTGAACAGAAAGCCTGGGACAGCACGAGTGCCCCAACACCCAGGAGAGCCAGGGACAGGGCAGTGCACACACAGATACTCACACCAGGGACTCCTCTCGCCATAGAAGACACTGAAGGTGTCAGATGGGCTGGCCAGGCCTGTGGTGGGCACAGACAGGGGGTCAGTGGGGCGTGGGGGTGCCATGACATGCCCCCTCTGCTCTGTCCTGGCAGCATTTTCCCTCCAGACTGGCACCGTGTGGGTCACCACCCAGGGGAAGGATCCCCAGGGGGGTTCCTGGAAGCATGTGGGATGCTGGTGCCGGGGGAGTGATGCCAACAGGCAGAGGAGTGTGTGCCAGGAGGAGACATGTCCATGTGCCAGCCCTACCACCACTCACCCTCATCCATGGCAAAGCCCACATTGAGTGCTTTGAACTCAGGCCGCTGCACGAACATCTCCATGCCCTTGTGTCCGCCCACCTCCTCATCTGTGGGGGAGAGCCTGGCATGGAGGAAGGAACTAGGGCATCCCCCAGACCACCACCCCCTAGTCCTCCTTCCATGCCAGCCTGGGTGCCATCAGTCTGATGTCCTCAGGCTTGGAAACCTCTCCAGTCTTGAGCCAGGGGAAGATAAAATCTGGAGAGCCTGGCTGGGTGGTGCCTGGCTGCCACAGGAGATTCCAGAGCACCACCCAGCTGCCAGCCCCTTCTGTACCTCCTGAGAGGGGACAGCCTGGGGACTCACCAGGCACAAAGGTGAGGTGGATGGTGCGGGCAAAAGACTTTCCCTCTGTCTTCAGCCTCCGGATGGCCTCAAGGTACCTGCAAGGGAAAGTAGTGTCCGTTCATCGTGGAGAAGAGAGGCTTGTATGCTCTGAGCTACTTCAGGGCAGGCCGAGCGATGGCACCTCTGGCCCCAGGGACCCTGGGGAGAGTGGCATCCTGTCCTGCATCACTCAGAGACACCACCAGCACCATGCCCACCCAGCGGGTGCAGAGCGCTCCTCCACTCACTGGATGGAGACACACTTCATGTCCTGGGCACCGCGGGCGTAGATGTTGCCTTGTGAGTCTTTAACCGCCTCGAAGGGTGGGTAGGTCCAGTGCTCCTGCAGGGAAGAGCATGCACGATGGCAGAGGGGCACAAAGGGCACCAGCTCCCATCCACCCCATCCTTCCCTCCATGCCCTTCCCACCCCTTGCCCTGTCCCAGCACCTCAAAGACAGGCACGACATCGGTGTGGGAGTTGAGGAGGATGGAGCGCAGGCGCGGGTTTGTGCCCTGCCAGGTCAGGATCAGCACCACACGGCCCTGGCACACCTGTGGGACAAGGGCAGGATGTCACCAGGGCTCCAATGGGGACAGAAAGGCTTGGACCAGCAGGCTGGAGCCAAAAGCATCAGCCTGGGAAAAGTTTCTGGATGCCACCTGGAGGTCACCCCTTTCTCCACTGGGAGAGGAGAGGCAGCAGGAGCAGGACTGCCTGAACCCCCACAGCCAGACAGAGCCCGGCTGCGGGTGCCAAACCCAGCTGCAATTCAGAGGAGGGAAGACAAACCCAGCATCTTCCCCTGGTGCCCAGGAGTCTCCCAGGACAGCCGGTGCCCAGCAGGAAGGATGGCCCCAGCCAACATGACCCTGCCAGGTCCCCAGCTAATCATAGCACAGGCAGCTGCAAAGGTCAGCAGGGAGCAGCCGGAATACTGGCTTAAGGAAGGGCTCAGGTCAGCAGAGGATTACAGGCAGAGGGATTCACTCCTGTCCAGCTCTGGGTGCAGGCAGAGGGGCATCTTGGTCACTAAGGACCCAAGCACAGGTGGATAGATGGGTGAACAGACTGGAGGCTGCTCCTCAGCTTGCTCACCTCCACTTTTTGGCAGGCCAAGCCCAGGTCAGTGCCAACACGCTCCAGAAACCGGACAGCCGCATCTGGGGAAGAGTGGGGATGCCCAGAGTTACATCGGGGTCTAATTGGAAACCCCCTGTGACCCCAAGGCTCTGTGGGGTTCCCAGGCCAAGGAAAGAGGTGACAATAGAGGGCAGGTGCTGCAGGTCCTGGACACAAGAGCATGGGACAGGAGCAGCTTATCACCATCCCTTTGGGGTGAGGACTTGGGAAATACGAAAAATATAAAAACTGAGTGGGGGTGAGTTCAGGGGGAACTCCAGTGGAGTTTTAGGAGCTCCTCACCAATAAAAAGTACTTTAGTGGGAAGACATAAACATCAACAGAAGGAGATCTACACAGAAGGAGATCACCCGTCCCAGAGCTGGGGCAGCATGGAAAGGGGAGCAAGGGGCATGGGGCTGGAAGAAGCAAACAGCAGCTTTGAGGGCACTTGAGACGTCCCTGCCCCAACCAAAGGCACCAGCAAAGATAAGGCACAAAGTAGTTCACTCCTTGACACCACAATCAAAACAGCCCCAGCACAGGACTTGGGCACCTGGGTCCAAAGATCAGAGCTGCAAAGCTGCATTACCGGATCCCCACATGGCTCCCCATCCTGCCCCCCCATTCTCACCATAGTCAGGTTTAGGGTGGACGGTGTCAATCCTCAGGTACTCCCGGAAAAGCGTAACTGAGGGGTTCTCTGAGGCCCCCGTGCTCTTCCCGGGCTTCCCAGGTGCCATGTCTGGGACCAGGGCTGCAAAGCTCTGGGGAAAGAGCTGCAAGATGGTTAATCACCCACTGGCCCCTCCAAAGTCCGCCGACATGCTTGGTCGTCACAGAAACCAAAGGGAGATGGGGCAAAGGTCTCCCCCATGCGGCTTCTGGGACACTGACACTATGGAAGAAATCCCCCCCAGTTGGGTACAGGGCAGGATGGGGTGTGCCCCCCACACTGTCCTGTCATTCTTCCCCCAAAACACACGTTCCTGCCCCAAACACAGTGCCAGGACAGGCTGTGATGCCCAGGCAAGGGATGAAAGCCAGGGAAGGGCTAGCTGGGAGGAAAGGGGGGCAACTAAGTGGGGCAATATGAAAAAGGGTGAAGGGGAAGAAGGGTAGGTCGGGTAGGGAGACACGGTGGTTGGGATTAGCCAGGCGTTAGAGGTTTGGGGGAATGCTGGGGCATGCAGGCAGCAAAGGTGGGATGCTAGTGTAAGAGGATGCAGGTAGGGAAAGGGGGCTAGTGCCTGGCTAGGGGCTGCAGGAGACCTGCAAGGAAAGGCTCTGGGGGTGCAGGGAAATGGGGGTGGTGAACGGGGATTGAGTGTTAACAGAGGATGGAGGTACTGGGGGACCACATTAGGGTGACGGGCTACTGTGGGAGCTGTTTGAGGGATACTGGGTGGCTGGAGGACCCAGAGGATATGGGGTACTTAGGGGGACATGGGGGTTCAGCAGGAGGGGTGAAGGGGAACACTGGGTTGGGGTATGAGAGCAGGGGGTGCAGAGAGGCTATGAGGGGTGCAGTGGGACTGTGGTTAGGGGTGCAGCAGTACCGTGGCTGAGGGTACAAAGGGGCACAGCTGGGGTGCAGGGGTACCATGGCTGTGGGTGCAGGAAGGGGGCACAGTGGGGTGCAGGGGTACCGTGGCTGGGGTGCAGGAAGGGGACACAGTGGGGTGCAGCGGTACTGAAGCTGGGATGCCGGGACATCGTGGTTGGAGTTGTGGGCAGTGCAGGGTCCCGCGGGTAGGGCTGCAGGGGTGCTGTGGTTAGGGGGGTACAGGGTGAAGCAGAGGGCAGGCAGGGCACCCTGGTCGGGGCTGCAGCAGCTGCGTTATTGGGGTGCAGGGATAGCATGAGCAGAAGGGCAGAGGGGCGCTGGATACTGTGGTTAGGAGTGCAGGGGGTGCAAGGTACCACGGTCAGGGGTGCAGAACAGTGCGGCAAGGGGGTGCAGGGGGGTAGAGGAGGGGTGCAAGGGGGGGTGCAGGGTACTTCGGCCCGGACTTGNCGCCGGCGCTGCCCGCCCGGCCCCGCTCCGCCCGCTCCGCTCCGCTCCGCCCCGCCGGCAGCAGCGGGCAGGAGGCGGGCAGGGGCGGGCAGGGGAGGAGCGGGGGGAGCAGGAGGGGCAGGGTGCACGCAAGGGGCACAGGGCACCCTCCTGGCCTCACAGGTGCAGAGAGATAGGGGTGGAGCTCGAGGAGCCCCGCGGCGCTTGGGAACACACGCAGAAACCAGAGCAGCATCAGTTTATTGGCCTCGTAATGGACGATACCCTGTCCTGCCAGCAAGGGACACCTCCAGTGCCCACCCCTGCCACCCAAGAGGGAACAGCACCCCTCATGCCAGCTGTCTGTGCCTCCCAGCGCCTCGGACGCCCCAGCCCCTCTGCGTGGCAGGGAGGAGGCAGTGCTCACTTCAGCTGGCGCAGGAAGCCCAGCAGGGCCCGGTGGAACTCCTCTGGCTTGTCCAGGTAGCAGGCATGGCCAGCACCATGCAGCACAGCCACACGGTGCCCAGGGAGATGCTGGAGGTTCTGCAGGGCCTGGGGAGCCAGGCCTGTGTCACGGTCACCGTACAGGATCAGCGTGGGTGTCTTGGTAAGGGGAGAGAGAAAACAAGAGCAGCTCTCAGAAGGGTAAATGGCCGCCACACCACGCCCAGGCTGTGTCCACCTCCATCCATCACCACGGGGGGCTGCAAAGCTGAGGGGAGGCAAGTGCCAGCACCCCCATGAGCTGGGGGTGCACAGGTCCCCCTCACCCATCCCAAAACACTGCCACCCTCCACATCACCCTGCAGCCAGCTGGCCCACAAGGCTTGCCAGTAGCCAGGACATCCCCCAAGAGCCCAACAACCCACCTGGACACCTCGGTACTGCTCAGCAGTGTAGTCCTTGGTGCCCACAGGTGCAATGGGCACAAAGCCGGCCAGCCGGTCCCCGTGCGCCAGGAGGAAGGGCAGGGCAAAGCGGCCACTCATGGAGGGGCTAACAAGAACAGGTCTCTGCATGCCCAGTTCCTGAAGGACGTGGTCCAGGAAAGTCCTCCGGCCCTCTGCTGTCACCGCCTTCTCCACTGGGGGTGAATCCCCATAGCCTGGTATGGGAAGAGGGTATAGGGTGGTCAGGGGGCATCGTGCAGCCTGCAATGGTCTCTCCCCACCAGGGTTCAATGGCTTGGCAAAAAATGGACACTTGATCAAGCCCCAGGGTTGTACAGTCACAGCCATCAATGCCCCAGGACAGAGACAAACCCCAGCCACGCTGCCCCAGGGATAACCAACAGCTATCCAGAGTCCTCCCTAAAGAGACCTAGAGCCCAGCAGTGACTAAGGCGAGGGACTGGAGCTGCCCAAAGTGATCAGCTAAGCACAGCGCCATGGTCCTACCGGGCAGATCTATTGCGACCGCACGGTAGCCTTCTCCAGCGAGCAGCGCCAGCGTGCCCAAGGCCTCCCACGTCTTGGAGGTGAACGCCTGGCCGTGCAGGAACAAGACATCGGGCCTGCGTGGGGGAAGACAGGCAAGAAGGGGGTCAGGAACGCTGCCATGCCTGCAGCGTCCAGCGACCACGGGGGCTGGGGAAGACCGAGCCCAGGGCCTGCCACCCCCCACCTGCCGGCGGGCTAACGCACCTCCCGGGGCCGAGAGCTCCTGCGGGGACCTCCCT
>VYZT01050675.1:115191-130485 GCA_013400735.1 Pomatostomus ruficeps | reverse complement strand
GGGGGGGTGTTACGTTTCTGTGGGTGCAGTATGCCTGTGTGGGGGACACAAGGCAGTGCCAAGGGTGCAAAAGCTGGTCCCTGCCCGGGCAGTATGGCAGGCCCCCTGTCTGGAGCATCCCTTGGCACCCCAGATGGCTCAGGTCCCCCTGTTGCTGTCCCGATTTCCCCACAGAGCGGTGCCTCCTGCCCCTCCAGGCACTACCTCACAGCAGCAGCCCGGGGTGCCAGCGGGCCTTGGTGTGCCAGCTGCCCCATCCCTGCCCGCTCCGGTGTCCTTGAGCCCTCGAGCCCTGCCAGCTGATCGGCTTCCAGGAAAAAAACCACGCAATTACAAAGAGGGGCGATGTGTGAGCCAAGGGGGGGGGCGGGGGGGCCAGGAATGTCCCCAGCGGTGGCAGATGGCCTTACCCAGGGTGCATTGTTCCTTTTAGTGTCTCTTATCCGCTGTAATAGGATCCCGGAGGGAGGGATGTGGGAGAGGGGAAGAGCGAGGGGGGCCCCGGCGTGGACCGGGGTGGGGGCCGGGGCTGCCAGCTTGGCCCTGGCCTGTCAAGCGGCTCATTGTTCCTGCCCCGGGTGTCACTGGGCGCCGCCGGGGACAATGTGGCACTGAGCGGGGCGGCCGGCGGTGGAGGGACGAGGCGCACGGAAAGGTACCCGCCAGGCCCCACTCCCGCGGGGTCCAGGGGGCTTGGGGCGGCCGGGAGGGCGAGCAGAGAGAGGTTTCCCCAGGGACGGGGTGGGGGCTTCCTCTTGTCGTCCCCCCTCCCTTTGCCAGCCGAAGGTGCTCCGAAGGACGGGCGGTGCCCAGTTTGGTGGCTGTCCCAATGCCAGCCGTGGCAGGTGGCCTGTGCCCATCAGCGGGGCCTTTGGCGTCCCTGCCAGCTTGGCTCACCTGGGGGAGAGCACCCCCCTGCCCGCAGACCCCCACGCGTTGTCTGTGGCAGTGGGGGCACACCCGCGGCCCCGCTGCGTTCCCCCTGTTCCACCGCCAGCCTCGTCCTTCTTCCCATGGCGGGGTCTTTTGTCCCTGGCGGATTCGTGCTACCATTCATCCCCAGGGGTCTGGGGACCCCGGTCGACTGCGCGTCCCTGCCGGCACCACGCACAGCTCCGGATGCCGCGGGCAGGGGTTACAGCAGGGTGCATCCCTCCCCCTCCGCCCCGCTTCAGGCTCCCCTGCATCAGGAACGGGAATATTCCCCTTCTTCAGTCTCTGCACCTTGCTCCAGCCCGCGGTAACAAGGAGGGTGGAGATGGCGCGTTCAAATCACCCCGGGGATGCGAGCCGTAGAACTTAGGGGGTGCCCCCTTCCCCCCCCACCCCGTTACCCTGATGCAGGAGATGTGCTGTAGTGGTGACAAGTCCTGCCAGCACCTAAAATAGCCGCCCCCCCCGCCACCATGCCCGCGGACACGGCCCCAGCCCCAACACGGGTGCTTTGTTTCAAAGCTGCTTGGCATCGCCCAGCTTGCCGGGAGCCAGCGGTGCCGCAGCCGCCCACCCGGGCCTGGACACACAGTAATTGTCCTCTTCCGAGGGGCCCTGGCCGCCCACGGCCACCCGGGCACAGGATCCGGGGGGGCCTTGGGGTGCCCTGGGAGGGGACAGGGTGCAGCGGCATCAGTCATTGTGCGTCATGCTGTGGTTTGGTTTGAGTGGTCCCCATCAGGGAGCTTGCCTCAGTTTCCCCTGGGGCTTTGCGCATGGGCAGGTGGAAGGGAGGAGGAGAAAGAAGGTGGCTTGCATAGCCCTTGAGACCACCCAGGCCATGTCTGCTCTCCCCACTCCTGCAAGCATCTGCAAACAGAACCCTATCCCACAGCCACGCTCCACACACCTTGCCTCTCTTCCCCCTGTATCCATCCAGTTTCTGGCTTTGTTCGGGACAGACTGAAGGCAGCTCAGGCAGACACATAGCAGCGGGTCCCTTTTGGGGGTGCAGGGTGCCCATGGGGTGCCATGGAGCCATGTGAGCCTGCCCTGCCAGAGGAGGGCACAGTGCTGCCCCTGCCTCAGTTTCCTCATTTCCCAGCCATAGGATTTTCAAGCTGCAGATCTGGGGGTTGGGGGTTAGCTGGGGCATCCCCCCTTTCTGAAGACCACCATGTCCCACAGGCTCATCTCGCCCTCCCGCCATGGCATCGCCGGACGGAGCCAGTGGCGTGGGCGGCAGTCCCGAGGAGACGGAGCTCAGCATCACCCTGACCCTCCGCATGCTCATGCATGGCAAGGTAATGGCAGGGGGCTCAGTGCCACTGGGGGGTCAGCGATGCCTGGGGTGAGGGGCCATGCTGGAGCTCTAGCTTCTCACCATGCCCTGTTTTCTTCCCCTGCTCCCTGTCTCCCCTGGGAATAGCATTCCCAGAAGGATTTCTTTCCCCATCCTAAGCCAGGGAGGGGCACATTCCCACGCCCTGGTGTCACTAGTTAAGTCACCCAGTGTCCCAGTGTCTCTGGGGCAGGGTCTGCCTGTTGCCAGGCTGTGGGCAGAGGAGGGATGTGGCAGGCAGGGAGCTGCCTGCTGACAGTGCCACTCTTCTCTGCCTTTGCAGGAGATCGGCAGCATCATCGGCAAGGTAAGATTCGGGGTCCGGTGTGTTGCCAGCCCTTGGCTCCCCTGGACCTGACCACCCACCCTGTTCCTTTACCTGCAGAAAGGAGAGACTGTTAAGAGGATACGAGAGCAGGTAAGGGCATGCTGGTGGGCTGCCAGGTCCTGGTGCCTGTCGTGCCTATACCTGGTGACTCCCATGTGCCTGGCCCCCTAAATCCCAGGTGGAATAGGGTAAACAAAGCAGCACTCCAGGGAAGACTGCCTGGGGCAGGTGGGAGGGGGAAGGCTCAGGCTCGAAAGCATCAATCTCCCCCTATGAGGCTATCCCTGGGGGAAGTCATGAAGCACAGGGCTTGTGACATCCCTAACGGGGTGTGACACTGTTCCCAGAGCAGTGCACGCATCACTATCTCGGAAGGATCCTGCCCCGAGCGCATCACCACGATCACCGGCTCCACCGATGCTGTCTTCCGCGCTGTCTCCATGATCGCCTTCAAGCTGGAGGAGGTAGACAGCCCTCCTACATTCCTGCCAGGTGCCCCCACACCTCTGGGATCCTGGGGGTCTGACAGTGCATCCTGCATCCCTCACAGGACCTGGGAGCAGGGGGCGATGGGGTGTCAGCAGGCAGAGCACCGGTGACCCTGCGCCTTGTCATCCCGGCCAGCCAATGCGGTTCCCTCATCGGCAAGGCGGGAGCTAAGATCCGGGAGATCCGGGAGGTGAGGCTGAGGGTAGCCTGGATGTGGGATACCCTTTTCCCCCTGGGGGCACAGAGCCCTGGGTGTGGGGGCTGCCACAGTCCTGCAGGGGCTGGAGGAGGTGATGCAGGAGAGGGAGCATCACCCCGCATGTCCTGCAATTCTCCTTGGGGACTCAGGAGGGGGACAGGGGAGGTGTGAGGTGCTGAGCCCCAGCAGGGAGTGGTTGGGGGATGCCAGCATCTGTCTTTGCTTCCTGCAGAGCACAGGGGCACAGGTGCAGGTGGCTGGTGACTTGCTGCCCAACTCCACTGAACGGGCTGTCACTGTTTCGGGGGTGCCAGACACCATCATCCAGTGTGTGAGGCAGATCTGCGCTGTCATCCTGGAGGTACCTGCCAAGCCCCATGCCCAGCCCAGAGGGCATCTGTTACCCACCTCCCCCTCCCCAAGGCTTCCCATGCCTGTCTGGACCCAAACACCAGGGTCCCCCTGTGTGGAAACCCATAGGAGCACCCTGCCTTCATGGTGCTGGGAGCTGTGCCCAGCTTGCTGGGATCATAAGGGGCTAGAGGGTCCTTGGGGCTACAGGGGTATTCAGCTTCATCTCTCATCTCCTCCACCTCCTTCCTTCTGTCTCTAGTCGCCTCCGAAGGGGGCCACCATACCCTACCACCCTGGTCTCTCCCTGGGCACCATCCTGCTCTCTGCCAATCAGGTAAGAGGCCACAGCATCTCTGAGGGCATGGGGTGGCCAGGAGGGCAGCCTCTGCCAGCAAGGGGCAACTCTGGTGGGCTCAGGGTAGTCTCTCTGCCCCAGCGGGGAGTGACGAGACAATGGTCCCCACCTGGCTCCCCACTGATGCTTCTTTTTTCTCTCCCCAGGGCTTCTCCATGCAGGGCCAGTACAGTGGGGTCTCTCCTGCAGAGGTGAGTCTGTCCCTGTGGCAGTGGGGTCTGTGCCCATTGGAATGGATGCTAATGGGAATGCCTGTCTTGGGAGGCACTGGGGCACATGGGACCCTTTGTCATCACCACTAACACCACCTTCCTCCTCTTCACACTGCCTGGGCAGGTGACGAAGCTGCAGCAGCTGTCAGGGCATACGCTTCCCTTTGCTCCCCTGGGCCATGCACCCACCATGATGCCAGGTGAGCATCCCCCATGCTCCCCCTAAGGTTGGGGATGTGTGTGCCCCTCCTGATCCAACCTGACACCTGGCCCTGATGAAGGGGTTTCCATCCTCTGCACCCTTTCCAGTCCCAGCCCCCCCAGCATGTCTACCTGCCTCCCCAGCACAACCCTGTCATTGTTTTCCTGGGGTCCCTGCACCCACCAGTGCTTCCCAGTCTTGCAGTGGGAGAGCACCAGCACCAAATTATGGCTCATGTCTATGTCCCATCCTCCCTGCCTCCCCCCAGGGATCTTCCAGGTTTGTCCCCAGGGCCACTGAACTGTCCCAGTATGGGGCTGAGGTAGGGGCACAGAGCTACTGGAGACCTGCCCCCACATTGCTAACATCCCTGTCTCTCTCTCCAGGCCTGGATGCCAGCTCCCAGAGCACCTCCCAGGAGTTCCTGGTGCCCAACGACGTATGTATTGGTCTGGGAATGACAAGGGGGACCACAGCTTGTCCCCACCCATATGTCCCATCCCAGAGGCACTTTGCAGAGGCCAGCACCCACTGGCCCACACAGTGGAGGCTCAGCCAGACCTTAGGAGCCAGAGAGAGTAGCTGGGGCAGAAGAAAAAGACAACAGGGAAAGGGTTTGGCCAATGCCAAGGAAAGGCCTCGGCATGCAGCACAATGCCAGCAAGAGGGACTTGAGTGAGACCAAAAAGCAGGGTCTGCCCAAGGAAAGCAGTGCCCTCTCCTCCCAGTGCTTTCCACAGTTTCACCAACCCTCCAAGGTGTAGGGGGTGTCGGGGTGAGCCCCTCGGAGCTCCCTGCTTGCCAAGACTGCTCTGGCTGCTCCCAGCTCACCCCATCCCTGCCCCTTCAGCTCATTGGCTGCATCATCGGCCGGCACGGCAGCAAGATCAGCGAGATCAGGCAGATGTCGGGCGCCCACATCAAGATTGGCAACCAGACCGAGGGCTCCAGTGAGCGGCATGTGACCATCACAGGGACCCCTGTCAGCATCACCCTGGCTCAGTACCTCATCACAGCCTGGTAGGTGTCAGCCTGGGCAGGCACATGCTGGGTGCTAGTGAGGGGTGGCACTTCTCCAGCACCCCAAGACAGCTTTTGGAGGATACCCCTACCACAGCATCCTCAGGAAAGATGAGCTGGGTGGTGCTTTGAGATCCTGAGGTAGTAGGTGCAGGACTGAGACCCACCAGATTTAAGCCCCAGCTTTTTAATCCTGCTCAGTGGGATACCCGGGATGTTCCATGGAGACATGTGCCAGAAGGGATGGGGCGCGCAGTTCCTGCACCCTAAGGCTGCAGTGAGAGAACCATTCTGTCACCATGGTACTCACCATCATCCTTCTCTCTTGCTTCCCCAGCTTAGAGACGGCTAAATCTACCTCCCAGGTGCCACCAGGCCCTGGCTCCATGGACCTCGGCATGGGCTTCTCCCAGCCCCTTGCCCCAGGCTCCGGTGCGGCACTTCCCGCCGTCGCCCCAGCCCCCCCGGCCCTGCTGGGCACCCCCTATGCCATCTCCCTCTCCAACTTCATTGGCCTGAAGCCGGTGTCCTTCCTGGCACTGTCCCCATCCTCCGTGGCAGGTCCCAATGGCGGCACCACCACCTACACGACCAAGATCTCGGCGGCCAACGGCACCAAGAAAGCTGACCGGCAGAAGTTCTCGCCCTACTGAACCCCACTGGGGGGTGGGCCAGTGGGTCCAGGGTGCTACTCAGTAGCAGGGACACCTTCCTGCCACCCACCCTGACCTCAGCCTCTGCTAGGTGCCCCATGTCCCCCACCCCAGGGAAAGGAAGGGTCTTCCTGGTGGTGATGCCCACTGGAGGAAGGGGCTGTTTTGTTGCCTGCTGCCCATCCCAGCAGCGCTCTGCCCCCTTCCCTGATTTCTGCAGAGACCGTGTGTCCTGGTATTGGGTGGGGGGGCTGTCCCTGCCGGCCTAGGGTCCCTTCTCCCAGTGCCCTGTGCTGGTGTGGGACCCATGCCTCCTGCTGCTCACCCTGCCTGCCCTGCCATCCTGCTCATGCCCACACTCCATCTGGCACCCAAAAGCCAGGTCCCACTGGATGAGGACTGCCTGGCCTCTCCAGGAGTCCCCCTTCCACTGGCTCTGGTGGGGGGCCCTCCCTGGGCCACCCTGGGGCAATTGCCTCCCAGCAACCCCATCCAAGAGCCAGTCCCTGCTGGCTTGGAAATGCTGTATATATATGAGTCTATATTTTTTCCTCCTTTGTAACTTATCAATGGTTTAATAAAAAGATAAAATTTACAAGAAAATAACAATAATAACAAAAATATTCCCCACCCTGGATAGAGACTTCCCCCAGAGCAGGAGTGGCCCCAGCTCCTGGGTGCTTGGGTGGTGGCTGGAAGAACATCCCTGTGTCTAGGGCGGGATGCTGGCCTTCAGCCCGATCTCTCTGGGGGTCTGCCTGGAGCCCCTCGCTGCCACGGGGCAGTTAGAGAGGCCATAGAGCAGTTTTACCTCAGGCCTGCAGTTACCACTAGAGTAGGGACATCTCCAACCCACCATGGCAACACCATCCCTGGGACCTTTGTGGGTGGACTGAGGGTGATGTGCCCCTGCAGCATTCCCCGAAAGGGTCTAGTCCCCTTTCTAGCACTGGGGACCCCATGAGAGGGTCCCCAAGCCCTTCAAAGGCAATGAGACTGAAGGGGAACAGCAGTTCCTGATCCCCTCTGGCTGCTGCTGCCCCGGGGTACCCCACACAGCCACCCCCACACCCTGTGTCACCATGTCCACCCCAGCATGCCCTTGGCCAGCAGCCTAGTTTGGCTGGCACATGGCACTGCTGGCCAGGCTTCAGCCGGGCAGCTGTGTCCATAAACAGCCCGGTGTGGACCCCCAGACAGCCAGTTCCCCCCCAGGGGGGTGATCACTGCCAGCTGAGGGACAGAAGGCATGGCCAGGCCTGGCCACAGGCATTGCATGCTGCCATGCCACCAGGACAAACAGTGACACAGCCAGAGCCAGCCCCGGGGGTGTGTCCCCCTGATCAGCATCATGGGGAGCAGGAGCTTCTCCACACAGATGTTAGTTTTGGGTTAAAGAGCCACGGATGGAGGTCTCTGTCTGCCATCCAGGCTCAGCAGGCTGCTCAGGGCCCTGGTGTTACTGGTGTTAGTGGCATTAGCAGGAACATTGCTCCTGGGTAGGATGCAAGGGACATCTGTTCTTCCCCGCTGGCCAGGAGTGCTCCCAGCGGGGCAATGGAGATGGAGGTGTCCTGTGCCCCGCCCCTGAACAGGAGCCCCTTGGCATTCCATGTCTTGAGGAGAGCCCATCCACGGAACTGGGCTGTGCTGGTGGAGCCAGAGACAATTCCAGCCTGCAGAAGAGAGATGTGACTTCCCCACATTTGCTGCCTTCTCTGACCAGAGAAACCATCTTCTACCATAAGCTCACAGAAGAGGCAAAACCTGAACAAGGACTCCTCCAAATCCAAGAGGTTGGGTCCAAGCAGGTCTGTTGGGTCCCTGGAAGGTCTCCTGCCCAGCACAGTGGGGCAAAGCCTCCTCCTCAGCTGCTCTCTTCAGGAACTTGACCTGGGATGGGGAAGCCTGTTGTAGTCTGGTCCACCCTGTTCCTGGGGCTGGGGCTGATGCAGCTGGTGTGGGTCTCCAGTGTGCAAGATGCTCTCTGGAGGAACTGCAAGAAGTTTTCCTGAACAGAAGCCTCTGAGACAGAAAGACAGAGCTCCTGACCCAGTGGACGGTTAAGACAGCTGCGCCGGAGTCGGGCCAGCTCCTCACGGATTTGGCGGTTCAACAGCCCATAGAAAAAAGGATTAACGGCAAAGGAGGAGTAGGCAATCCAGGTGACCATCATCTCCCCGTGCCAACCACCCACAGTGCCAACAGTGACAGAGGAGTGCAAGTGGAAAGCAAAGAAAGGCAACCAGCAGCACAAGAACTGTCCCACAATGAGGATCAAGGTGAGGATGGCCTTGTTGCTTCCCAGAAGGCGATCTGGAATCAGCCTGGGCAGCATCAGGATCCTGGCAGTGAGGATGGTCACTTGGCTGGCGATGGAGTCACATCGGTGTCTGGGTGCAACTGCCTGTGCCGGCACAGGCGCCTGCTGCAGGGACGCAGTCCGGGCCACGCGGTAGATGCTGGAGTAGACAGCAAGGATAATGATAGTGGGCAGAATAAAGCAGGTGATGCTGAAGAGGATCACAAAAACCTTCTTATGGGCCCCAGGACTCCAGTAGACTGTGCAGCGGCTGGCACTGGTGGCCCCATTGCCATGAGGCCATGCCACCAGTGCCAAGACAGTGATGAGAACAGACTTGACCCAAATGAAAACCACTCCACCTACCACCAGCCTGATGGTCATCTTGACCTCATACCTCAAGGGGTGGATGATGTAGTAGTACCTCTCCACACTGATGATAGAGATGGTGAGAATGGAGGCACTGATGAAGCAGATATTCAGGAATAGCACGGCCTTGCACTCAGCAATGCTGTAGATCACCCAGTTGAAGCAGGAGGAGCTGGAGATGATCCCCAGGGGCATGAGGAAAATGGCTGAGAGGAGATTAACTACACAGAGGTGGCAGACGAAGAGGAACTTCCTGAAAAGGGGTGTTTTGAGGATGATGACCAACACCACGATGTTGGCCACCAGGGCGGTGAGGGTGAGCAGGATCATGCAGAAGAGGCCCAGCACCTCCTGGGCAACGGAGTGCTCGGGGATGAAGAGCAGCTCTAGGCTGTCCGTTGTGTTTGACCCCGTCCGGCTTGCCATCCCCCTCCAGGGCTAAGCCAGCAGCTCTGGTGCCTGGGCAGCAAGGGCTTTTCTGCTGTGTCCCAGAGAGGATAACCCCACCACAACCATGGCTGTCACCTTCTTCTTGCCTGTTGGGATCAGAAGCAGGTTGTGAAGGGAAAGAACCAAAATGAAGAAGAGCCACAGAGAAACACAGAGATAACCAGCACACTTCCCAGGTGCTGGAGGGGGGAGGGGTAGCCAGCAAAATCACAGCACCCTGGCTGGCCCCAAACTGGCACCCAGGTTGTCCCCAGCCTGGCCAGGGGTAGCATTGCTAGGACCTGGGGGCACCCATGCCAGGCTGAAACCCCATCCCCCTCTCCAGTGGCACCAGTATGTCCCGAGGAGGGACAGCACAAGTTGCCTGTCACAACCCTCTTGCTCTGGCCGCAAGGGACCCCGGGGTGGGTGGGATTCAGCTCACCTTTGCTCCTGGGGAGAAGGGTGATGCTCCTCTCCTCACTGGGGTCCCTCTTGCTGGTGTTGCTCCTGCAGTAGAACCGGGGCTGCCGGCCCTGTGTGAGGCCACGCTCCCCCTTCCCCGCTCCCGTCACCCGCTCGTCATCCTGTTTGCCTGCAGCCTGCCAGCTGCGGATGGCACCAGCTGTCACTCCCGGCGCTGCCTGCACTGCCTGCACCCGTGGCAGTCCCACGGGGACAGCTGCTGGGTCCTAGCAGCCGGCGGGGGCTCAGGAAGGGGGGACAAGGGTCCCTGAGCCCTGTGTCCCCCCAGAATGGCCACCCACTGCACCAGGCCTCGTGCTTCCACAGGAACAGCTCAGCCCTCAGGTCCCTGGGCTCAAGGGACAGAGCTATAGGCAGGTCTGGATGCTCATGGGACATTGGAGTTACATGGCTGGGAGTTGCCCTTCCCTGGCAGCCTGAGCACCTGGACATGTGCTCTAGGGGTACACGTGAGCACAGAGAAAGGCTTGGCATGGGTGCCAGGCTGGGGCAGGACAGCAGGCATGGCATGAGGCGTGGCACTAGAGGGAGGGCCGAGCAGCAGGTCTTGCTCATCCTCTGTAGCTCTGATGCCACAGGGTGGGCATGAGCCATATGCCCTGCTAAGGTGATGAGAGCAGCTGGCTCTCAAAGACACCAGCTTTCATCTGAAGGCTTTAGCCCCTCCAGAGCCATCAGCACCAGACCTTCAGGGACCCACTGACACCTTTCCCTATAGCACACCCGCCTTGCTGGGCAGGAAAGAGAGAGCACCGCTCGGTACAAGGCACGGTGCTTTTATTCACAGTCAAAGCAAGCTCAGTCTCCATGCCAGCCCGTCCCATGCCAAGCCCCAGGTGGGGTGGCTGGAGAGTCCAGATCTCTATGCTCTGGGCTGATGGGTGTCACCAGCCGATGCTGGGCCAGGGCCGTGGGGCTCGCAGGCACCCTCAGAAGTGGAGCTGGACAAGGTAGCGGATCCGACACTGGCTTTCCTTGTAGATGAGGTACTCGCTCTGGCTGAAGGAGGAGTCCTTGTAGGCGGGCATGGGGATGGGCTTGCCCTGGCACACCAGCACCTTCTTGCCATCCAGCAGCATCTCCTCATCCTGTGCAGGATCTGGGCCACAAGACACCCCACCACCACACCAAACCTGAGATCTGGCCTCTCTCCCCCGCTGCCCTGTGCCCACCACAGCCCCACAGCCGCCACACCTCTCCTGCCCCAGGCTCACCTGGCTCTGTGCGGCCACAGGCCAGGACACTGTCATAGCCAGCAGGTGGCTGACACAGTGTGGGGTCATCGCAGGTGATGCGGTAGGGCTTGCCCAGGGCCACCTCCGTCAGGAACATAATGCCAACCTTCTTAGATGTACAGCCCACTGCCATGGGAGAAAGGGATAGGGATAATAGCACCATCCCTGATGTTCCCACCTGGTTGTGCCCAGGCCATGCTGGGACCAGGGACCAGTTGCCAGGGGAGGAAAGGGGTTTGGCATGCCCATAGCTGCCTGACAGGGGGTATGCAAAGGCAGCCAGGCTCACAGAGACCCTGTGGGCATCACAAGCAGCCCTGTTCATCCCAGGACCCTCACCATAGCAGGCTGATTTGCTGTTCTCAGAGGCGAAGTAGATGCCCTTGCCCACACGCCCGCCTGAGTGGGGCATGATGCGCAGCCCACTCTTGAGGATGGCCGCCACCACCGCCACGTTGGTGCCATGCCAAAGCAGGCGCCGGTGCTCCAGGAGGTCATGGGCCTTGAAACGCTCATCCTGGAGAGATGCAGAGCTGAGGGCTGTCCACAGAGGGAGACATGGGTGCCCAGGGGTGGAGGACTGTCACCCACCTCCCCAGTCCAGCCCCAGTGCCTGGCTGGAGGGACAGGAGACCGGGTGGCCTGGCCAGCTGGGCTGAATCCCCTCCTGGATGGAGAAGCCCTAAAGCAATCCTGGGGTGTAACCACACCTTCCCCACTGTGACATGGGGAAAATCACCTCCTCCTTACCTCACCATCTCGGGCCACTTGCCAAATGTTTAGGATGCGGAGTTTGTGCCCAGTCTGCGTCACATAGGTTTGGATCAGCTGCCAAGGCAGAGGCAAAAAAGCTGTGTCACTCCAGGCAGTCATCCCAGCAATGCCCACGGTTCCCCTGGGACAGTAAGAACCTTTGGGGTGCCCACAGGCCTGGCATAGTTGCTTCCCATTATGGGATGCTGTGGCACAAGCAGCACCTGGTATTCCCGGGAAGCTGGGTCCAGCAGGGAGAGCTGGCAGCACAGCAGGGCATAATCCTGGTCAAGCGGATGGGGGACTTCTTTCTCCTCCTCCTCCTTCATTTTCTGTGCCTGCAGGCTCTGTGCCACCTCAATGTCAGCCAGCACCTGGCAGGGACAGAGCAGAGACATCCTCACCGACAATGCTGGGCACTGTGCCGGAGGACCAGGGCAAGTCCAGCCCCCTGCCAGCAGCTCCTGCCCCACCGGGAAGGGATGCCACCCACTATGTGCTCTGGCATCTCACCAACAGCATGTCCTTCTTGGCACGGAGCAGGTCAGGGGAGTTGATGGGGGGTGGCCGTGCCCGTCCAAAGTTGTGTGGGACGATGGTGTAGAAGCGTGAGGAGAGTTCCTCCAGGCGAGGGGCCTGGGGGGGCTGCTCCCTCAGCGCTGCCTCCAGCTCCTCCAGTGCCTCAAAGCCCTTCACAATCTGCTGCTTGCTCAGCTTCCCCAGAGGCATCTTCTTCACGTCTATAAGGGAGGAGAAGGTGAACCTATCCAGCCCACTCAACCCACAGCTACTCTCAAAAACTCCCAGTACCCCTATGGGCAAGGGTGGGCACCCAGCATGGGGTGTTCACAGTCCCACCAGGTGCCAGGATATGAGAGGGGATGCTCTAAAATTCATGAGCACCTCTGCTCCATTCACCTCCCCACCTGCACCCCCCAGACTGAGCCTGTGCCACCCACCAACCGATCACCTCCTACCGATATTCATGGTCTGCATGGCATCCCGGAACATGTCACTGCTGAAGATGAGGGACACCAGATCCTGTGTGGCTCTGTCCAAGGTGCAGGGCAGCACCCGCTGCTTGCAGACCTTGTCCCCATCCACGGCATCTACCTGCAGACACCCCACATCAGCTGTGAGCCTGCAAGGGGCTGTGGGAGCACAGCACCAGGGCTGCCCATCTCTGTGAGGAGAGCCTGGTCCCAGGGCAGCAGAGCAATGGGCAGGAGCTGCCTCCACTTTCCATGGCCGATGCCACACAGAAGGCCATGTTTCTCATTCAGGGTGCTCTCCCACTCCATTTTAATCCATTAGCCCCAAATCTCTGCCTGAAAGCTGTTTCAGCATGCACCCAGATGCCTCTCAAAACCCATCCCATCCTGCTGACCCTCTTGGATGCCCTGGTGTTCAGTGGACCAGGAGTGTGATGAAGACCATCCCACCATGGTGACACACTGAGTGCCCAGCGTACTCACCCTGAGGGCAACTTCCACCTCCTGCCCAGCCCCTGGCTGCACCTCAATGAGCGTGTACTTCCCTGGCTGGGCAATGAAGTTCTCCCTTGTTGCCCAGCTGTTCTTGGTCTTCTCCCGAAACTTCTTCTCAAAGTCCTTCTTGGCAGCTTCCAGGGAGGCACAGGGCATGAGCTTGGACTGGCCCACCTCTCCCTGGCAGTGGACAGCAGTGGTCAGGATCTTCCCTGCTTCCCTGCTCCACCAGCCCCGTGCTGGTGGAAGCAGGCAGGAACCAGGGGGGCTGTGATGGCAGGGCTGTGAGGCAGCGAGCAGGAATGTGCTGAGCCACCAGCTCAGGAAGACACCCCAGGACTCCTTGCTGGGCTGTCACACTCACATTCACTGCAGTGACAGGTGCCATGTGCCCCCAGTGTGGGAGCAAGTCCTTGAAGCCCCCCCCATTAAAGGGCTATAGCAGGACACTTGGTTGCTTGCTCTGGGACCAGGGAGAAAGATGGGGACCACCAGGTTCACCCTCAGCTTTTGGGGTTCCAAAAGCAGAGTGGGGACAGCTGTGGCGTGGGGGATGAGGGGTGCCAGGGTGGACTCACCACGCGGCCCCAGCGGCTCCAGACACTGTAGGCACCATCATGCTCAAGGAGCTGGATGATGTAGAACTTGTTGTTGTTGGCACTGATGTTGGTCTGGTTCAGGGTGCAGTCATAGTCCTCATAGACCTATAGCGAGTGACATGGCCTGGGCTGGCACCTGGGCAGTGTTTGGGGAAGGAGAGGGTGCAGACATGTCCCAGTGGGAACACAGGGGGGTCTGCAAGGAAAATTTGGGCTGACCCTGTGTCAACAGGGCAGAGGCTGCTCTGGGACTCCCCCAGCCCTCCCACCCACACCTCGCATCCTGGCCCCTCTGGGTACCTCAGCCCTGCTCTCACCTGGGCGTTCAGTGCTGTGCTCAGGGGGCACAGCCCATCAATGGTGGCAGGGGGCTTCTCCTTGGGAGCAGTTTTCAGGGCTGCTAAGGTGGAGCTCCAGGTGTCGTCCTCTTCCCCTTTCACTTTCTTTTCCCTGCTGTCTGGCTGCTTCGAGGAGGACGCGGGGCGCTTGGAAGCCATGCCTGATCCCCTTCCCCCCTGCCACGAGGTCAGCGCAGCCTTAATCCCCCAGAAAAATCCTTGGAGACAGCAGAGGGAGAGGTGAGAGATGCCAAGCTGCCCTTCCAGGAAAGTCCAGTGGGCTGTGCCTTGCTTTCCCTATGCCTTCAGCCTACAGCAGGGCTGGAGAAGGGGATGGGACCTCTGCCCACAATCTGTCTCAGTCTTGTCCCTCTGTTCAGGGTGGGTGGAAGAGCCTCTGAGCACCCTTCAGCCCTTGAGGGACCCCAAAGTGGAAAGAGGCCAGTGCTGCAGAGCCAAGGGGGAGCACAGGGGGGCTGAGCTGCTTACACAGCAAACTTGGGTCAGAAGAGCTGGAAGAGGATGAGGGTCTGCTGGAGAGGTGGGGGCCCTGCCAGCCCCCACCTCCTCTCACTAGGAACCCCCAGTCCACAGGGGTGTGTCCCAAAGGCTCGCCCAGCTCTATGCTGCCAGGACTATGCAGGAGAGGAAACAACACAACAACACTCCTCAAACATGCAATGACACCCCCTCAGCCCCTCTCAAGACCAGTGAAGTGCTTTGATTGGGGCATGGGGGGGCTCGGGTACCCCCTGTCTCCTATGCCCCGCGCCAGTCCCAGCTGAAGAAGGGGTGCTGGCGGCAGCAATGGGGACAGAGGTGCGGGGACCAGCCATGTCCTACCTGCTCCCGCTGCCTGGGGCTGCCTGCCGAGGAGCTGCCGAGAGCCTTGAGGCTGGTTGGGCAGCCTGCCCAGAGGAGAAAGTTTTTCCTTAGGCAGCAGCCACGGATGACAGCGGAAACAGCTGTCACGCCTCCGGGTAGCGCATGCACCCTGTGACAGGCCTGCCTGCCTATCTGCCTGCTGCCTGACTGCACTGCCTGCTGCTGTACTGCCTGGGCTCCCTGTCTGTCTGCCTGTACTGACTGTACTGCCTGTACTGCCTGCTGCCTGACTGCACTGCCTGCTGCTGTACTGCCTGTGCTGCCTGTCTGCCTGTACTGCCTGTACTGCCTGTCTGTCTGCCTGCTGCCTGACTGCACTGCCTG